>JAQFYE010000454.1:0-36036 GCA_034694305.1 Protaphorura glebata
GATTCACCTAAGACGACATGCCGACGAGACCTCATTTTTCGTTTATTTATTCAAAATGGTGCCCGGGCACCAATTCTAAAAAAAAAATTTGGATTCTAGTTTGTTTGGAGCTTTGACCCTACCTAGTAGGGAAATGGTCAAATTATCTTGGATGCGAGTGTAATTGTGCCGCATGGTGATATTATGTGTTCGTCACTTGTACCACCACATTTATGTTTCCAGATCCGGTTGGCTGGGACAGATAGAACGTATGTACTTGTTTACGATTACTTTCGTTTAAAAGTTTGATGGGACCAGGTTCTGAAGTTCTCAAAATAGAGCGGTAGAAGTTATAATAAAACGTGTTCGAACTTACTCTTTATGATTGGAAAGCAAAAAGCTCTCAAAATAAATTGGATCGAAATTGAGTCAATGATAATAAATGGGGGAAATCATTTGTGGGGCTCACTTGGCTTGGTTGTCTAACGTACAACGTTACACCATACATCCGAAAATGACATTTCCTCTGCCTTTTATCCTTTGCCAAAAATTCATTGATCTCTCTGAAGAGATACTTTGTGGTTCATAATATTAGATTTGCGTTTCCGAGTCTCATCTCAATCCATTATCTATAATTTCGAATTTATCTATGAAAAAGAGCATAAAAAGTAATCCGTATACGGATTAGACTTTGTTTAGCTTCATTACATTTGTGGTAAGGTCGGTCATAGGTTATTTCCTTCCTTTTACACAAACCTGCTATCAGCAATTTCTGTGACCTCTGATGAAACAAAAAGTGCATTTTTCAATTGATTGATTCCGTATCTGAGGTCAACGAACCCAGAGTGTGAATGTCGACAGAAAGTAATTCAACATGAAAGTTTGGCCATAGAAGTAATGCAAAGTGATTACGTGATTGACCCGCTGACGATATACTGGTGATATGGGAGTAAGCGTAGTGTCACAAGTTTTGAACTAAAAATCTCGATTTTGGTTGTTTGGACAGTTTGAGCTTACCGAGGAAGAAAGCGTTGTCAAGTCATGTTGGTAACCAAGGTAATCGACCCTAAAAATAAGTGACAAGAGGGCGGATAAGCCAACGCTTATAATGTAAGTAGAAAAAATGAATGAAAATGTAGGATAAATATAAAAATCCAGTGCATCCCGGAACAGAGTATCTGGACGCCTTAACAAAAGATGACAGGATAGCTTAGGGTGAGATTAGTGTCCTGGTTAGATTGGACACAGCCACACCAGCTGTTTTCATCCCATCTATCATAACCCATTACACATGATTACCTTCTCGGAATCTCAGTCTACTGCACTTAAATATGCCCCAAGATGATACCTCCCACCCATCTCGAGCTTCCCGGAAACGACCTCAACTGAACTTCCCCGTCACGTCCAATTCAATTAGTGCATTGTTATGGATGTCAAGATCAACTTCCATGTTTATTTTTAACATCAAATGGATATCGAAGTGGGAAAAGGCTTCACTTACATAGATAGATTTAGCCATTATGGTTGAAAATATAAATTAACAAATATATTGTTTTATGGTTAGAGGTCAGACCTCAAGGTCAGTACAAGATTTTGTACAGGATGACGATAACCATCGAAGCCCAATCAAGGAAAGTCGGATAAAGCTGAGATATGCATTCGATCTGTAGTCTTATCTTGGGAGATATTCCGCTTTAAAATACGATACGCGTGGTGGCGCTGACGAGCGCTTAAGTAAAAATCGGCATGAAAAGTCCTTTCGGACTGATTTTTAAACGATTTCTCCCCTAAAATACACCCAAATTATATTTTTACGAAAAATACACAATTTTTTGCCAAATTTGAAATAACGTTCGACCGGTTTAGAGAATATTGATTTTAAGTGTAAAAAGAAGATTATTTCCTCCTGATGCGTCGCCAGTAAGAACGATAACTTCTAAAGCGGTACTTTTCTCTGGAATATGGTCATTTAAACTGCTTGATGTTTGAATAGTTTGTACACATGCATAATTTTTTTGTAGTTTTTACGATGCAGGGGTTTACGATACCCCGCTTTAATTAGCATGGATCCATCTGGCCTATGCCGCTAGGATTTGTCACATCAGCGGAACTTTGGCCCTGAGTGTCAATCTAACAAGAAACAGAGACAGAAACCGGAATCAAACCGCAAAGACAAAAAATGTGTCAACCCACGCTCTTCAGCCAAAACCCTACAAGTCGTACTATTTTTATTTGAGTGCACTTGGAAATTCGGAAAAGCTACATATAGACAAGAACGTTCACTTAATGCATTAAGTTGAGACTCTGGATCTTGGAACTATTCCAGATTCATTCAGTCTCTCAAATCCAACAAAAATGTCTGTCGGGAGGTTACGAGGGGGCGTTCCCACGTGGGCCATCCGTAGAACCACTGCAGTCGTACTCCTATCCTCTCCAGCTCCGGGAATTCATCCGAAATCCGTCAGAATTTTTTTAATCGTTACTTTGGCCAACATAAAAAATATCAAGGTGTCAATCAAGGAATACAACTGGTACCACCAAAACTTCATCAAAATTTTACAGTCTTGCCCACAATTATCGCAAGTGCAGTAATTCGATCGAATGTGACCCACAAAATATATATTAGTTTTGCCCAGACCCCCCTGGAAGTGGGGGAAAGAGATTATGAACATTCAAAGTCACCACGACAGCAGCTCCACCTATAAGGTAGGAGAATAGATTGCCTCGACAAATAAAAAATGGTGATTTTTCACGAATGGGAACTAAAACATTAGTTTACAAAACTAACTTAAGTTATGACAAGAAAATGAGAATAAAATGTAAAGTAGGCGTGACCTACAAGCCCCTCCCTCCCCTTTAAGCGATTATTGTCGAAAACCGTTGTTCTATTCATTTATCATTATGATGGGATTGGAAGGATTTCCGAAAAGGGTATCCCCTTACTTACCCATTCCGCCCCCACACACTCTTACATTAAATTTATTGTTGTCAATAAATGTGGGGTGCTCTGGTAGACTGAACTCACTTCACACTTTACTTTCGACCATGTCTTTATGGGAATCGCAAGGAATGCTTTCTCAGTTTTCGGTTTTCGGATTTTTCGGAGAACCCAAGAATTCACTGGATTTCTGTGGGTGAATGGCTTGGTGTCCGTGGACGGGTTGAGCTCAAGTGATCCTCAGGACTTTATCTCATTTCCATGAATGAGTTGAGCGCTTTCAAGATGGATCTGGAGTTTCCAGAGGGGGGAGGGGGCTGTGTGAAAGTAGATTATGGGTGTCAAAGTCTTCCTAGCTCCGGCTAGGACGCGAGGACCTGGAGTCAATTTAAAGTTGTCAACGACGATACCTGTGCACTGTGAACATAGGGTCCCACGAAATTATATATCAACCGGGCGAGGTGACCAATCGAATTACATTTCATGTTATTTCAGTACTTTTCAGTTCCGTTTTTTCGAAAAGATGTTTCGCAAAACGTATATCTCATGTTTTCCTTGATGAACATTTTTATTCGATTTTCGAACTAGTAATCAGCGGCAAAACTATAGAAATTATTTCAATTTTTTCAAATCTTCTGGTTTAACTTTTATGTCTTCAAAATTTATGGTGTCCTTGAGTGATCAGCACAAAATATTAATATTGTATCAACTTTCCAAATCGTGTATCTCACTATTTGCTAAGTATATATATATCCAATAGTACAGACGAAAATTTGGCGTCACCTTGCGTACGATATACTTAATTTCGGAACTGCCACCTTCCTGATTTTAATGGGATCCTCAGAAACTCTCCTTATTCTAAGACTCAGAACCCGACACAATTGACTTAGTCTGTGCCGGTCGATTTCGCCAATTGCATTGCCGGCAATTAATTAGTACCACGTGACTGCACTCACTACTAATACTCATCATTTTGCTATACCACACCTCATCAATACGCCATACGCCTAAAGTTTGAATGGGCTATTAAATGAATTGGAACTGAACACGTGTAAGTGTGATTGGTTTCAAAATTAGGTTCTTTCAGTTTCTATTCTGCCAATTCGGACTAGCGTGGACGGAATTTTATATGAACTCCGGGTTCAATCCCAGGTAGCGGGTTTTAAATAAATAAAAATAAATGAATAAGAACGAGCTGCATGGATAAAATGCATTTGTAACTTTGTAAGTGAAATGTCCTGAGCTGTGAAGCCAAAAAAACATGGTACTTCCATGACGTCATAGGCGTTTACAGTGTGTGCCATAACCATTGTCCCACTACTGACGAACGGGGCGTACTCGGAGAAATTCCGAGATGTACACTTTTTGGAGACCTTATATAGGGTCTTAGAATTTGTACTCCCAAGTGGGATTTATAAGTAAACAGCACTTTTTTATTCTTGGTCTTCCGAAGAAGTTAATTAGTACGCTGCGATTTCATTTCATTTTATTGTGTTTAATCACATCCACATTTTCGGAGAAAGCTAAAATTGCTTTGACTACGTATCCGTCTTTCAAATGATCCCTACGGAAAGAGATATTTAATTAAGAGAGACAGACAAGGCGTAAAGTGAACTAAAAAATTAATGAAATGGGACGACATAGCACATAATATATGGCGTCGGACTCACCAGTTCACAGGAAGTAAGAAACATCCGATGAGCTGGCGTGGGAGTACTTGAACTTGTTCAAGTACAAATTAAATACCTTCAAATTTTGTAACTAGGCCATTCAGGTGTCTACTGGGGACGACTAAATAATTATATAAGGTGTTTTTCCTAAATCAAAACCTCCATTAGTAGGCAGTAGAACGGAGAATTCCGACTTCCCATTGGCCCTCCGTCCTGTTAACCGGCAAAGTCATATCCAAATTTCAATTTATTTTTCTCCAGGTTTTTGTTCATAAACGTGAATACCACGATCGAATTTGGAATCGTCAGAGATGTTTGAATAATTCATATTTCAGGGTTACATACAATTTACATCACTCTAACCAGGTTCATCTGCAGTTGGCATGACGAGGGGGAGGTAAAAAGCAAAACTGATGTGTATTAGGAGTGCCCATAACTGTGCTTGTGCGTGTAAATGTTTTTTGTTATCGTCCAGCTCAATTTCCGTGACAATTACCATTCCAGACAAATTCAAGTGGAACAATTAATTCTACCCCTGACAACGGAAGTTACAATGAATGAATTACTTGGACAACAAGAAATTTTGTTCCGGATCAATTATTTGTAGTTATGAGCACTCCTAATACTTCCATCACCGAGTTAAATATGTATCCTTGTTAATTATAACGAGTGGGTTCATAAGACATGGGGTTGTTTTTTATTTTTAAAATGGCAGAAATTGATATGACCCCCTATATGGTCACCCTTGGATAAATTATTTTCTGCGCCGTTGTTTCCACAACATCTCAAAACGGAGTTGAAGTTGGGGTTACATAATTTACGATCGAGTTGAGTTGCACTCAGACGATTTTATGATCTTGTCGAATTGAACATACACCGTCACGCCTCAACTATTCTGCAACGTAGGCAACCAAGTCATTTTGAGGGGAAATTAGAGCTACTTCCTCCAGTAGGGTAAGCTGGGCTAATTTGCCCCACAACTTAGCTACGTCAGCATCAGACCCCTAACACTTAACCAAATTGGGACGTATTTGCCTATTCTACCCTAATGCATACTGCTGCATCAACTGCTTTCCTCGGGCAAAAAAAAAGAGAGACGACGACGTGATGATAGAATGGGTGCCCGGGTATTTTTGGCAAGGAAACTCTTTGGACAATCCCATAATATTCCAGACATACACATGTATTTGTGTGTAAACGTAGAGAAAACCCATTTTATTTGGATTCAGGGTCTTCTGGAGATTTTTTTCCTCCAGGACTGCAGTCAACAAAGTTGTAATACTCGGGAATTTGGGACGATTACATACATACATACAGATCTACGCACACTCCTACACAAACAAATCTCCATCAGAATACTAAAAAATGAGGAGATCGCTGAGTCCGAATTTTTTTTTCTGAATCCGAATCCGAGGAAACGTTTTCTTTAAGCAGGGCATGGAGGGCAACCAATATACTTATTACTTACTGGGTGGTTCATATAATCGTATCCATGCATCCAAAAAAACTGCCCGGTACGTAACACAGTCCATGAGCATACCAATGATTATGGTGAAATAAGATACCTTGGCCAGACAGTGTCACATGATTGCCTACTACTGTGGGTATCTTCCTTAGGTACAAATAAGTCTTTATTTTGGAACATGGTTTTCGACCGCATGCTCCAAACAATACCCCCGGGATTCTCGTAGCGAATCAATGGTTGTCATCCAGAAAATTGCAACTAATTGTACAGGGTAGTGCAAAATTGAGTCAATGCACTCTGGAATGACAGACAAGTAAAAGAAATTCCAATGACCTATTGTTTTAGAACAGACAATAATCCCGAAGCTTTGATGTATGTAGCTCTACAGATTATACTAAAGAATAGGTACTACAAACTGTACACCTCATTTTTGTCTGAAAACAAGAAGGTTTGAACAGGATGGGGTGGTCAAAATGGTTATGAGCCACCTTGTGCAATAAATATATTTTCTCATAAGTGTAGGCGTGCCATAACATAGTTTATTCTACGAGAGTCGGTTCCGCGTCATTTTTACGTGATGGATGGACATGTTGCTCTGTTTCTTTTTCGTTGAAGAAACCGATTCTTATGAGCGGGATTCGTTTTTTTTACTGGAGAAAGGGTTAAGTGATATTGGAAAAAGTGACTGGAGTTGACTGATTCCGAGTTTTCCCTGAAATCTTATTCCATTTCCTGGAAAATCTTGAATCCGAAGGATCAAGTCAAAATACGCGGAGCGTTCAAAATTCGTGCAGTAAAGAAAAGACGAAAGACCTCTCCATCTAATTGAACCCCGGGGGGATACCAATCCACGGCCCGAACCCACCGTCTCACACACAAACACAGTTCTGGAATCTTGACCTGGATCTTGACTGGAATGACAAAGAAATGAAATTAGTTTCTGCATTTCCGGAACGACTCGAAGGATTCAGATAATTCAGAGATAACAGAGTACGGAAACATATGAAACAGTCCCGGCCCTACATAAGGACTGGACCAAATGGGCCACAACCCAACTAATCTATATAAGAAAATATTTATGGCCCAAGGTCCATAATCCAAAACCTCCACTGACAATATACAGGTTCTGTAACATTTGAGCACCGGATGGATGACCCCGGAGTCACAAACCCCTATGGGGAATTCGTGGAAATATAAGACGAAATCAGAAACACCACGCTCCACGCGTCTCATGAATTTTGGAATGGACTTGGAAACTAGAACCCGGGTTTTGTCATTAAACGAAGTTGCTATGATGAGGAGCATGTATCGTATGAGGATGAGGTGCATGTTCTATGTATGTACATAATAAATGATTGACTTTGATTTGTGTGCAAAATAAAATTGACTAGAAATGTACACATGGATGCAGAAAATAAAAAATATTTAACTTGTGATTACCTCTTTCAATTTCCAAGTTCTGTTAACCTTACGAGCAAGGACTGATCCTGACCCTGCAAAATCAATTCGGGAGGGGTTCCTATTAAAAATTAGGCAAGTTTGCTTTCACCTAATATTTTGACTACATTCAGTGCGCGCACTATTTGACATGTCATATCCAAAATAAGGGTAGTACCCCCCCCCCAAATATTACTTCAGATATTTAAAACATCGGATTATATTGCGATTGGCGGAAGCGTGATGTAAATGCACATCATGCTCTCTCGTCTCTCAAGTGTGTACAAGTGAAGACAGTGCAAATATTGGAATATTTAAGTTTACTTTTCCGCAAGGGAATTGCAATACCGGGTGACATTCAAATAGGCAGTAACATTGACATTCCGTTCACTTACCTTGGCATTTGTAAATGTTTGATAGCTTTTGAAATATTAGGGAAAACATTTTTTCCCCTACTACCAGGGGTACATTATCTATATAAAATTGAAAACAACCCAATCTTAAGAATAAAGAATGCGACGAAATTTTACCTTTCCATGCGGACTGAGTCAATAATGTGTGCTTAGAATAACCACACAAGGCACAATGTATATCTCACCATTTTCTCAGAGAAACGCACAATTTCTCACTAGCTCTAATGGGTAATTTTGATTTTTACCGAACGCTCAGATTTCCTTACAATCAGCAATCTGCACGAAATCTTTTCCAAAATAAGCAATCTATTGTTTTCCTGAAACGTCCACGGTAAGCGGTAACCCAAATATTTCTGAACCACCTTGTGGACTGGACACGTACGTTCTGTGGGTGGATGGCACGGTATCATTCAATTTCCGAAATAATGGGGTAAATTCTTAAACTACCAAAGCAATTATAGCCGAAAGGAACACGTACAAAGTGCATAAAATACTTTGGTTGAATGGTAGTTTCGTCACATAATGTGTTGCATCCTGCTCGGACTCGAGTCACGTAATTACCCATGCAACTCACGAAAAACTTCTTGAATTTCCTCTAATGGTATTAAGGAGGGTCATAAAAATATTATTTACCCTCAAAACCTGGTTCGGATGAAAGAACTTCAGACCGTTGCCTTGTTTCTTTCCCCGCTTTCTCATCATGAGGTCATTTCAACTCCACCAACTCCAATTCAACTACGACTTTATTTGTACAGGGTGGTTCATGTACAGTAACACCCAAATTACTTTTGTTCAGATAGAGACGACCACTCTGGTAGAATAAAATGTTATAGATCACCCTGTACATACCCATTAGCAAATCCCATAACATAAACGTAACTGAAACTGGAACTAGGAACCGTGGACAAATTTTCTCTTTATGGAAACAAAGAACTTTTCTTTTTCATTCTGGGAAGTATAATACCCGGGTTAGATAAGAAATCCGTGCCCATGGATTCCTTGTACGAAACAACGCAATCATGTTATGAAACGCACTACAATTCCCAGATGCACGGCTTAATAGTTTTTGTAGCAACTTCTGTAATGAACCTCAAAGTATATGAACAATTTTAGACAGTTAGTAGTTCCAACGAACTTTCTACGTCTTAGCATTCGCCGTCAATGTTGCCAAAAAATTCCCAATCGAATAAATCAACATGACGTCCTTCTGCAATTCTCCAATCGTCTAATCTACTATTACAGGGTGATCCATCATATTTGCCCCACAATAAGTACTCAACCGAACTGTCGGCCTGTCGAACGCCTTGCCAAAATATTTAAATTATGCAAGAATAAAAATGGGTTCAACGTGCGTTTGTTATGGAAAATTCGAAGGTGGTAGGAATGCGGACATTATG
Source organism: Protaphorura glebata (assembly GCA_034694305.1). Classification (NCBI taxonomy): domain Eukaryota; kingdom Metazoa; phylum Arthropoda; class Collembola; order Poduromorpha; family Onychiuridae; genus Protaphorura; species Protaphorura glebata. The sequence goes on from JAQFYE010000454.1 coordinate 9,300, forward strand.
GTGAAATCTATAGAAGTATATTTCATACATTGTAGCGTTTGACTATTATAATAACTTTTGTGAAGGTTCTATCCCGGAAAGTCTGACCGTTCGGCTTCTAATAATACACTTTACGAGGTCAAAGGAATCCGTAACGCATTCATGACGTCACAAAGTGTATTGTGCCGTGTATTGTCGTATCTTAAGTGACTTCTCGGGGTAGACCCTACACAGAAGTTGTTCAGGAGGTCAATGGCTACAACATATAATAAATCCAGCCAGATTCAACGGCCTTCTTACTGTATTTTGTATATGGGCTGTGCGGTGTTATATTAAATTCCAGTAAAGACGATACCAATTGCAATAAGTGGTACTTAATAATTTGTTGAAGCATATGAGATAAAACCATTATCAATATTGACAGTTGCAATTTCTCGTTCTTTAATGCGGTCTAAACTACCAAACCAAGTGCACTTCAGTTTCTGTGTATTTGTACGGAAAGTAATGGTCAGTTTACGTTTGCCTCAGAAAATGATTGAAAGTATCCAAATGAAACTTGATACCCATGGGTTGGTAAATATTTTCTGAAGAAAAAACAACTGCGGTGGCCATTTTAATTAACGGTGGATGCACATTCGCGAACAAACAACAAACAAAGCCTTATTTTCAAACCGGTGCGGTGATACTAAAATGCAGCTAGGTGCTACGGCAGAATTTAAAATTTCATGAGCAATTTGGTCAAAAATAATTAATTGGATCTTAGAGCGGAAAACAAAAGGATATTTTCCTAATCTCAAAGTTCAAAGATTATCAATGACTTTAATCACACTGGAAATGCAAACTTTGTGTGGAGATTTCATTTACGGATGTTCATTTGCTCGATGTTATTGGAATTTGAAATGGATTCAGAATATGCTCGTTGATTCTCTTACATTTCAAATCATTTTTCTGGTATATAATAGACATTGAGGGATAAGGCAGCAACAAAAAGCGTGTTTAGTCCATACGTACATTAAGGACACTCTGATAAACAAACTAGCAGGGAGATTTACATGTACTTTTTTCGGTTCACCAGTCCCATTCGATTGACCCTCCCGCTTGACTGACCTTTCTGGAATTTGGTGGACAGGTTCCCTAGGATGTCTGGAGGGTCATCCGCTTGGGTTTCATGTCAAAACTTATAGGTATCACTGAGAAATAAATTAATTTGTGAGACACTACTGAAAAAGTCTCTCCGTCCACCAGACAACCGTTGTTACTCCGTGAATTTCGACCGAGGTTCAAAATTGTGTATGTTGCGGCCCGGAATTTTAAATTGAATGTGTGAAATTAGTGGATATTTTTTATGAATTTATGGTAAACACATTCAACCCAATTTGAATTGACAGACCTGCCTACTCGCGTTTACATTTTGACTGGTGTAAATTCATAAAAACTATCCACTAATTTCACACATTCAATTTAAAATTCTGGGCCGCAACATACACAATTTTGAGCCTCGGTCGAAGTTCACGGAGTAACAACGGTTGTCTGGTGGACGGAGAGACTTTTTCAGTAGTGTCTCACAAATTAATTTATTTCTCAGTGATACGAATAAGTTTTGACATGAAACCCAAGCGGAAGACCCTCCACCACCAAATTCCAGAAAGGTCAGTCAAGCGGGAGGGTCAATCGAATGGGAATGGTGAACCGAAAAAAGTACATGTAAATCTCCCTGCTAGTTTGTTTATCATAGCGTCCTTTGACTGCGGCATTTTTACTTGAGTGATAAGGCGTTCCCCTGGAGACAGATTTGAAGGAAAGCACGGCTTGACGGCGGATAATATTAGAGATTCCATATTTGTCTTGCATGGCCTACTCCGAAATTAAGATGGCGCTAAGGCGATATATAATAAAATTTACTTGGAACCCTGCTGTGGTATTAATTTGCATGAAAATATAGACTACATTTGCGAATTCATGGACGACGTGTGTGCTGGTGCTAGGATAATTTTTATGAGTTTTATGGAAATGAGAATTGAAAATTACGGCCTTTCTTTTCAAGTTTCCACTCCGAGTGTTTTTGGAATCAAACCGAAAGGAATTTATTTGTTCTTTCTCTCGAAAGTAGTACTAAGTTAAATTTAATCTTCCTTGAAATGAAGGAAACCTATTTAATCGTCCTAGAACTAAAAAGGATTCACCTCGACCTTCTTCGAATCTCGTCTCGACTCCTTAAAAAGACTCCACAGGACTAATTACTACTTTGTAATTCATTAAAACTCATAATCGGTCTAGTCTGGTCTTGAGATTCAATAATTTATCATAATGTGTATTCCAGGACTTATACTGTGGTTACAAGGAAACCACTCTTCATGTACAAATAAATACATAAAATAACAAATTCAACTATCTTAACAACGCTTTCTTACCACGTGAGCTTATACTCACTCTACGAATAAAAAACGTTGAACAACGCTTTCCATTTGACCTGAGAGAGGTACCACTAGTAGTAGGAAGGTGGGTTACGGAACTCATCATTATTATCCTGGACTTTTGAATCTGGATTTGTACTTCCCTTGTTAAGAAAAACGATTTAAATCCAAGGCGACAACCCACAGTATATTTTCACTACGGGTGGTGTCTATAAATATTACCCAGTCCTATTTTATTAAAATAAATAGTGAGTCTGAACTAGAAGTAGAGTTGACATTTGCAACCATTATTTTTTAAATGAAACTGATTTTGGGTTAAGATTTTATGGGCGTTACTGCTGTTACCACCACCACCACCTGTCTTTAAACGAGCCTTTCAAATGATACCTTAATACAACAAGGTGATTCGTAACATTTCGTGTTTTCATTCAAAGCATATGTGCGTCCTCCCTTACGAAAAACCCTGTATACTTAAAAATGTAGCGCGTCTTAATACTTATGTTAAGGTTTTTCGAAAGGCTTGTGTAATTTTGGACGAAATGCTTACTAGTCTGAAATTTTTTCATCAAGAGAGATATCGTTTTGATTTAAATAAATAATGTACTATAGGTTGAGATATAAACGGTGGGATAACTTGCCGTAGTCTAATCAGAAATACAAGTCAACCACGGTTCAGTTATTCGGATTCTAAAAAAATTGTTTTTGACTTGAAAATGTTGGAATTCTTGACTCCTGACTTCTGTTCAGACTCGCTCTTGCGTAGGTTCAGTAGAAAAACTTTAAAAACACTTTTTAAAGTTTTGCGATTTCTACAGAAAATAACTCAAGTTAAAACAACATTTAAAAAAATCAACAAAGAGTGTTGACATTCCTGAGTTTATAGACGCGGATACCGAAATACCTCTCGTCACTTCAGTTCTTCGTGCCGTAAATATTTCAACAGATTGAAATGTTTGACTTTCTCAGATGACAAAAATACTTTTATCTTACGACATTCGATCTTCCTTAGTTTTTCTCTCCCGTTGCTTCGTCTCATTCAACTCTTGCCAAAAAAAAAACTTTCGTACTTATTGGATATGACGACTCTTAACTTCTGAAGAGAAAAATTAATATCACACATTTGGTGTTTGTATTTGTATCTACGTCCTTCCTAGTAGTTCAATGTACATGTGTGCACTGTTTCTGTGTCTAAAAGAATAGCAAGTCTAAGTAAGATTAATTCCTCCCGAAGATCAAGTTTCGTATTTACTCATCTTGAACGGTCGCACGTAGCGTAGTGAATTATCAGATTAATAATAGAAAAATAGGCGAGAGAGATATAATAGGTATTCAGGCACGCCATGGTATCCCTCACAAGTTTCATGACCCCATTCGTGAGCACGTGACCTTTGGGCTCTAGTTTAAGCTCCAGCCGTAGGTTTTAAGCCCTGGATTTCTCTGAATGAAATCAATTTTATGAAGGTCGACTTTTGAAAAAATATTTGATTGGTGGGCTGTCAAAGAATGAAGATCATTTTGAAAATTATTACTTATTGCCATATGTTCCAATGTTTCTAAAATTTGGCCCAGAGAGCTCAAACTTTGGAATTTCTCAGTGAAATCTTTTAAAACACAAAATTTATGATTTTCATAGAAATAAGCACCAATATTTTAAATTGATTAATTGAGGGCTTGACATCATTATAAAATATCAACCTCGGGCAAACTCTTTTGTTTGAAAAACGCTAGACTGTCCAGAATCGAAACGCTTAAAATTAGTGCGGTTCATAAATAAACATTTATTCGTTACAGAACACAATTTGTAGACACAACAACAAACTAATTAGCTTGATTAGCTAAGTTAGTCTTGATTAATTAGGACGTTCGTTATATACGGCATGCGTCCTTACATAAATTCACAACGTTAATGCTGACAAACTATAGTTACCTATATTTCTTTGCTACAATGGTGACTAATCCGGCTGCAACAAAAGTCTTCTCAGTACGAGTAAATACTGACTAGAGTTCACTGGATAACAGATATACGGTATGACGGACAACAAGTAACATTTTTACACTTTTACGCATAATATCTTCGTTAAATCACACAAATACAGAAAGTAGTTTTCATCTCGACAGCTCCATTTTGCATGCAGAGTTTGTAACAATTCCAATAAAATCCGTTCGAAAAGTGGGACGGCCAAATTCTGTTTCGGATGGATTCATTTTCATGATCACTTATACTATATGTAAATATTTAACAAGTTTCAACGCCTAGGTTTACGAGACAATTACGAGCCAAAACGAATGAGTCTCAAAGGTTTCACAATCTCATGTTTTTTCTCGACCTCTTATTTAAAAACACTTAACAAATTACACACAGAATCCATGCGTGGAAACCATCGTGTTAATTCATGCCGATTAACATCGTGAAATCACCACAAGAGACGACTTAATATTAAGTTCCATGTTTTCGGACCTTCTTTAAGCTATCACTTTTCTAAAAAAAAGTACACAAAATGAATACTCTAACTTATAAACAATTGCATCGAAAAAGAAGCTTCCGTACACAGAACCAGATCGCCATATTCTCTAGCAAAATTATGCGTCAAAAAATAAAAATGTGTCGACTATCCAACAGTGGAATCAATACGACGCTCATGTTGTTCATCATTTGTCTTCTGTAAAGTAAAAATAACGGCCTTTTTAAAATTAACAAATACTGACATCACGGCAAACGATGGTCAGTCTTATAGTTTCTTTGGGAGAGGGAATCTAATCTAAAGTATAAAATTTAACAAAGCTACACTTCATTAAAATATTACTGATCAAAATTAACATTTGCATTTAAAGTTTTAAACTAGTGAAAATCCAACATTATTCTCAATAGCTTGTTTCATTTTGCTGAGAATGATCTCCTTTGACCGATAGGGCGGAAGATCCAATTGATTGAAGCATGTGTGCGCCACCGGCAAATAATCGTTGCCCTCCACTTCCTGGATTACCATCTGAATATATAAAAAAAATCAAATTTTAATTTAAATATAATATGAAAGATTTATCCGAAATGTATGTATATCCTACTATTTTGTGGTGGTCTACGTTTTCGGTTCAAGACATACTATTTACGATTTCGCGTTTTAAATATTTATGAACTTACCTTAAGGGCTTTCATTCCTAAAATCGGAATCCTGTCACTGCCAGTCAAAAATAAGAGAAATTGCTTCTTATCGTCCAAGCTGAATTCATGGAATACTTCCCAAAACAATTTGATTGTTGGAGTAAATTCGTTAAAACCACCAGAATAAGTACAATTTTCCTCCAGTTCGCCCCAGTCATAGTCTTCATTGCCAATAACCTTTGACAATTAAAATAATATTCACAAAATCATGGTCGAATTGCTTCACACCTACGGAACTGAAGATTTGTTTAACAAACATAGAATTTTTTGGCAAATGGCATCGATTTAGATTTAGATTTAAATGAAGCCTTTCCATTTCAATTTTAAACTACTTTTCTTTTCTTTTTCGAAAAAAAACTATGTCTTTAAAAATATTCAATTATTCTGTTTACCATTTCTTGAAGCTGTTCAGGATAAAAGAGAGACAAGACTTTGCTTCCACAAACTTGGCCAAAGCCATCCAGAAAAGCCTCGAATTGACGCTGAGTTGCCACATTTAGTTTGTGATCCACGTAGAGTTCAACGTATTCCTTTCGATTCTCAAGGGTCACCGGTATGTCAGATCCTCCAGATTTCAAGGGAACGCTCGTTATAATCCCGAAATTGTCTAACGTGCAATCAAAATTCAGACCAAAAACTTCTTCAAAGTCAGGTTCACTGAAAATTTAAAACAAAATTGTAAGCTTTAGTTTTAAGTGCCACAAATTTTTAAAAAACGAGATCATACCTATAGTGAAGTAATTTTTCCAAATTCTCTGCAAGAGATGGCTCAAGCTCCTTCAAGTCCTCAAGACTGACATTTTGTCCCAGAAGTTTCTTGTACAAAGCAAGAGGGAAGGGGAAATTGACGATCGTGTAATTATATATAGCCAACCCCAGGAGAATTCCAATCAGAAAAAACATGCTCACGTCTTCGAGCGTGCTGTCGTTAAACCAAATGAGACGAGACTCTTCGTAATACTTAAACATCCCGTACTTTTCGTTCAGGATCTCACGTATAAGTAAGAGGAAAAATTCCTTCCGAATCCCTCCAGCATCCTCACCTTCTTCACCCAAAAACTTCACCTGTCAAATTAGAAAAATTCAATTAGAAACAAATACTCCCATTAATTAATATTCACCATAGTATACCATATTCACCATCAAAAAACCGCATATTTTTAGTATAAAATTGGTTAAGTAGTAGAAATACTACACAAAAAACGTTTTAAGCAAACACTCCATATTGATTGCCTTGACCTTTTGCTTGTGACGTAGCATCGGGCTAATGGTACTACATATGTGCAAGAAAGGATAGAGAACTTACTCTGAGAGGTCGCTTCAAAATAGATGATGGAAGTGAAACTAATTGAAGAATTGTATCTTCCACAATATTCTCTCTGGTCACAACGAGATTTAAGAACATTGTTGCTCCAGGTCCTCGTGGAAGTTCACCGGTCACAACGGACATGATGACATCTTCCGAGGCCGCTTTGTCCATCGCCATTCTCATTTGAATTCCTTGGTCGACCTTTCGAGAATACGAATTACAAATTATCAGTGAACCGGACATTCGGATTATTACGCCGATTAACGATAACGATTCAAAAAAATTGGTTGAAAACAAAATTATGGGTATATCTCTGAACAAACAATTGGATTTACTTAATTTAAGCCTACCTCGAGTAGAATTGACTTCGCATGGGTATTAAACACGAATGGATATCGGCAGAAAAAGAAGCTCGTGCCTTGATTATGTACCAACCAGCCGACGTAGTCACTTGGAACGTCAATCTAAATAAAATAATTTTATTTTCGAAATTTTGACGAGATAGTAAGGATGTCAATTAAGCAAAATGGAATTGTAATTTTTTTTCCTTACCTTGTCAGACAACTGAGGAATTGTGAAAGCATGGAAAGATAGCCTCTGTTGAGCTGGATGAGCTTTATTCAACTCATATAATTTTGCAAGAAATTTCAAGCAAGTTCTGAGATCATTTCCTTTCACCTGAAAAGTACATCTTAGAATTAGTTTGAAATTTCTAAAGCAATTGTGCAAAATATGGCGACGAAGAGAAAATGTCGCATACACCTAAAGAAAAACATTTGACATACCGATATGTCAGTGTAGCCAGTCGCTTCAAGGATAAGCAAAACTGTTTTCTTGTATACTGAGACCAGACGATGCAGCTGCTCAATTCTCAAACGGTACATCCAGTTGAAAACAGTACCACCAGCCTCAGCCGGGAATTCCAAAATTTGTTCCGCAAATTTGACTGGTAACACATGGCTCTTTCCTGAAAACCACAAATCATTTATTTTTTAAAATGCCGGATCCAGTATAAGAATAGTAGTTGTGATATATAAAGGTTCTTGACGTTGCAGAAGACCTTACCAGAGTAAAATGCCGGCATCAATGTCACAATAACACAAATTCGAAGCATTTCCTCATGTCTCATTTGATGAATCCATTGTACTTTGGGAACCAGATTTTTAAGAATGACAGTATCGATCATGTCGGCTACCAATGGTGACTTTATTTGGTGCAATTTTGAGAGAACCGTCTCTGCCTGTATTTCAAAATTTTTATCCAAAATTAAAATCATTGTCAAGCAATTTCGTATCTTTCGTAAACTGTGGAATTCTGTACTTCAAACCCAAACTTAATTCAGACGAGCTTATCTTACTTCTTCGAGATCAAATCCAACCGTTTTTTCCTGCCCACCGATTTTTATGCGACGATCAGGTGTAAGGACAAATGATGCATTATAAACAGAGACTGATCCAAAAATTGCCTCAACGATTGGATAAACTTTACTGGGTTCCACTACAGAACAAATCGTGTGGACTCTTTGTTGCGAAAGTGCTATGATTTGTGTATCGCCATCATGTTTTCTATAATCAAGTGGCGGGGTGCCAATTTTATCCGAAACGACGGTAAAATTTTGACAACATCCAGCGAAGATAGACTGGACAGGATCCGCGATTCCACCGATCTAAGAAAATAAAGCGACAGAAATTATTTTCATATGTATCGGGGAAAGAGAAAGACAGAAACCTGAAGAAATTTAATAAAGTCTCGCTGGTAGTTTCGAATTTGATTAAATCTTGGACTCACTAAAAGTGGAGAATTCGTTTTTCCTTTGTCTGGTGGTTCTCGTTGACCACAAGCATAAATTTTCCCATTATCGGTAGTGCAAATGGTGGTTCCAAGTCCACAAGCAACCTGGACAATTGTAGATCCAAATTCCAAGATTTTCCTGGGCAATCTTTCGTTAGAAAAAGATGGGTGTCCGAGTTGTCCAGACTTTCCGTCTCCACAAGTAAAAACGCCACCATCTTGTGTTAGAAAAGCTGTATGATTCGATCCAGCAGCTATGAAACAAACTCCATGCGATTGGAGAGTAATCAGATGAAGTGGTTCCAATTTGTCTTCTGTGTCACCGACGCCGAGTTGACCTGAGGAATTTTTGCCCCACCCAAAGACAGATCCGGTCACACTGACAGCGAATGTATGAAAATCACCGGCTGTCACAAATGCTGCCGGAAATCCAACAAGAAGCGTCACCAAAGTGGGAATCTTTTGCGATGTAGTGCTGCTGGCATATCCAAGTTGACCATTTTTATTTGATCCACAAGTGTAAAGTTCACCATCGGCTGTCAGAAAAACGGAGTGGGAGTGACCTGCAGCTATTTGGATGACCACCTGATATTAGGGACAAATAACATTTAAATTCCGCTTAATAATTGTGTTCTGCAAATACTTTGATTAGGATGTTGGTTTGGTGTGCTTATTGATTGTCATACAGTCCAGCCACAATTGAAACCGCAAAGTGTAACGTTATGTCGAATATGAGTGATAATACAATATCGATCAATATTATTATAGATTTTGGCATTGTACAAAATTCGAGGAGTTCCTCTTGGATATCTTATGTTAGAAATGTGGGTAATTAATTTTTAGCCGTTATTAAACGAACAAAGATGTGTGTATTATTTTAGATACTGCCCAACACAAATTCCCTGAATACTAACACGGTTCAGACTAATTTTGGTCCAAAAATTGGCCGAATATTAAAGATTTGATATAAAGTTCAACAGTTCAATTCGGGTTAAGTTACATCTACTAGTCTCGGTAATTTCCTCTAAAATATATGTTACGCCATAATTTTGACACAAATGTGAAACATCTCACCTTACGACCAAATTTCATGATGACTCTCGGAACAGAAACGATTTGAGAATTTTGAGAACCAAGTCCAAGCTGCCCATCTGTTGAATTTTTACAATGGATTAATTAGTGGATTAGGGATATTTGATACACTTTCAATTCTACGGAATTTATATATGTAGAAATCTAGGAAATTCCAGGAAATGAGAATTAACATACGTGCATCAGATCCCCATGCAAATACAATGCCGGAGTAGGTCAAAGCCAATGAATGGGCATAACCCGCACTGACAGCGACAATCTGATGGCTGTTCAATTTATCCACCCGTGCAGGGAGGATACCAGGTTCCGAATGTCCTAGCTGAAATTTTAAAAAAAATCATTAAAATTCGTGTTCAATTTCAACTTCAACTAAGTTTATAAATCAAGAATAGGTTTGAGGTTTACAATCGAATAATGGAATACACGATATAGACGGGCTAAAGGTCTAGAATAAGATTATATCTATGTAAGATATCACATTATAGATATATACGTCAACCCTCTCAATGATTGTTTAACATTTTGGACACATATGAGATATTTACACTGATTAAATAGTTGGTTTTAAGGAAGTTTCCTTAATTAATGCACGATTAATTTAATTAGTCAATTATATAGTAGATTAAAATGTTAAATATTATGCTATAAATTATCGCGTACCTGTCCATGATCATTTGACCCAGACGTCCAAACTGTCCCATCCATCAGAACATACATCGTGTGAGACTCTCCACAAGCGACTAATAGAAATTAAATAATAAACGATATTTTTTATATTTGTAAATAAATTAAATGAAAATTTTAAACAAAAAATGCTCATTATATTTCTTTTACTTGATCTGACACTGGACGGAAATTCAAAGAGTAGAAGAGTTGGGTCCTTGACATACGAATTATCAGTGTCCAACAATTCAACCAATTCCAATTCCACGAGCGGTATTTCTCCCCAACGAAAAATCCGATTTCGGGGTCGCATCATTTTCTCACGGTCCTCGCCTTTCAAACTGTCTCTGAATCCCCACAACCTTTGACCCAATAAAGCGTCCTCGTCTTCCAGGTCCGACTTCGGTACTGTCCCGTTTCTGGGTTGTCCGGAAATCACCGACGATTTTGAACGTGATGTCCTCGCCGCCGGTCGAACTAGATTCGCATCTTCGTCATGTGAATCTCCGCATTTTGAACAGCAACAACCCATGATGACAGTCGGCAGGTTTGTTCAGAATTGCGTTTTAAAAAAAAGTCAATCCGAATCCAAGCGGCCAATTCAAAAGATTTAGAAAATAACAACAGGTTTAAAAAATCCTTTTCTCAGCTCTGGTATAGAACGTCAAAATTAAAATTTAGGAAAAACAGGGACGGCTAGATACCTTCAAAATTTAGAACGGGTTCAAAATGGCATCTTCTAGGGCCCAGGGCCCATTTGAACCGGCTAAACCCAGAAAAACAGTTTTAAAAAATTAAGAAAGTTAAATTCCTAGACAGTTAGAAATTAAATATTAATGTTTTAATTTATAAGAAAGATTGCTCTATTGGACAGTACCGTATTATATAAACTTGTCCAGTAAAAAAACTGATGACTGGACAACTGGACGACAGAATGAAGTGTGAATACAAAAATTTGTAACTGTAAATTAGAAATGAATTGAAATGAGCTGTATTGATTTGAATGACGTCCGTCAATTCCTTCCACTACTTTTCTAGTACTTTCTTAGTCTTAACGTCAAATCAGTAAGTATTTATTTCCTTGTAAATGTCAACAGTTTCTGTTTGGTTTTGTGGTGAGTTGGAATGACGACAGTGAGTCGACAGTGAAGTCAAATTGAATGGAAATGTGTTGAGTTAGTGAAATCCAATCTTTTCCTCAACGACAAACATGAACATGACTGTGAAAAAAAAATCCAATTTTTCTCATTTAATCTTATCTGCAATTATACAAACGACCGACGACTGAAATTACCATGAAATTTCTATGCAGTGCTCTTCAGTCCTGCATAGCTATATAGTGGATACAGCACAGCATCAGTATCAGCATCCGTATCCTGCGAATGGCAATGGCAATGGCATTACTGATACTAATTAATTGATAAGGAACTTCAGTCCAGTTCTCCAGCCTCCAGTCTATTTGCCAGTGATTTATCTAATTATGCATTACATTGACTGCGTAAGTATGTAGGGTCCTCTTGTTTGCTTTTAATTATCCTGAATTACGCAAATACGGTTAAAAATACATATAAGACTTGGAAATGTCGGAATTCTCGAAATCTTTCGCTTTCCATGGCATTCTAACGTTACGCCTACTCGATCGCGTATCAATTACAAGAGAAGTGAAAAAAAATCATTATTCGCACCACTGATGTATTAATTATTATCTTCCATTCCTTGAATTTGACTCAAAAAAGACTTTTCTCTTAGTAGTCGTTCGTTAAGGAGCAGATATGGTACCATGTATAGATTTTGAAGCGAGAGATGTTCGGCAGGGTTATTTAAAAACGCTTTCCTTAACACTGCTGTGAGATATACTCTGGATTTATTATCTATCCTGAGTTGTGCGATGACAGAATTCAGATATCACGTATTCTTTGTCCAATGATGACTTATCGTCTATTTCTACGAACTCCGCTATGCAGGTTCGGAATGCCCCTCATTTTGACGAATACATTACCACACTAGACTCTTGACTCAATATCACCTAATATCAAGGGCATCCTCATGGTACCCGACTTTCCTACCCCATTAGGGAAATTTACTGATTCACAAAAGCAAAATTAGGAAAAATTGCTGCTTATAAAAAGTAAAAATCGCACACAGTTTAGGAGAAATCTGGTTGAGATATACCATTTTATATGATTGGTGAGACATATTGTATGGAACACCCTGTACACTATTTACAAGTGGTTTGATGACTAATCGTAAGTATTTGAATTCTAGCTAATGTGTCAGTGACGCAATGAAAACAAGATACACATGATTATATGACGACAATTTGATGACTTCTGATAATTACTCAATCCATGCAATTAATTTCTGATTTGACTCGATATAGAAATTGTACTTTGATGATCTGCACTTCTGGATTTTGAAACTGTTATTTAATCGTTCGTAGACCTATGTAATTCGCTACTGTACCCACTGGCGTGTGCTTAAACGTTTATGGTGTAACTTTAGTTTTACCGTAAATCGAAGCTAGACACACATTAAATGCTTCTGGGAAAATTACCTATATGATATTTCTATTGTCTTCTGTTTTTGATTTGTTCTGCGGCGACAAGTTTATTGATTCAGACCAAAGATTACTGTTTTTTGTTTACCTTCATATGATATGACACATCTTTACCTGGAAGGTGGTGTACAGTGAATTCGCGAAAGCATAACAAAGAAAAACCCACAGTGGCTTCAATAATGATGCGCAATCATTTCATTGTATAGCACGTTGGTACAGGCATTTCGCTATGGAAAGGACTCGATTGTTTCTACTGACAGTGTCAGGTACTTGCTTTAACGAGGTTTTTCACAGGGATTTCTTCCTACTACTTGAGGCACCTTCCTTAAGCCAAAGGGAATCTAATCTCTACGCAGTAAAGGGCGGCGATGTTTGACCATGCTTTACAAGTTCTTACTAAGATCATGTCCGTCGAATAGCAAATCCATTTTTAGCATAATGGTATAATATGGTTATTTACTATTATTATTTATATTTGTACATAATATACAAGAATATTATGATTATTTATCAAGTTGTCTCAACCGATGCATTTCCTACTGATCGGCTGACATCTCCGATCACCAAGGCAGCTGTCAACCGAACCTAAGGTGACCCCTGCATACGAACGAATCCGCGACGACATAAAATTCGGTGTAACTCACTTCTAACAAAATATTATGAACATTATCTGTCTAGATTTTTCTCACGGCACTCAAACCCATCGAACATTGGTTAAAGTACGTCTCAATCCACATCACTTCCTTTCATGTTTACTTTCCTTAAGTAAACCGGTTTATCTAATACGTCCTTTGGATTTGGATTTTATGTACAGTCAGTCAAGAATCACATTTCAAAGAAATTCATGTTATTTGTTTGGCGAAAATGCGCAGAAATCTATCGTGTGTCAAAATAAGGTACGGGATGGATTTATTGAAAGGAATTTCTCATGTTGACCTAAATCCAACAACGAAGTATTGTCAGGTCACATCCGCTATGCAGTTCAAATTCGTGTTTTGCCGTAAAAATTCTAATAAAACACCGTTTCCTATAGAAACCGAGTCTTCCGGGTACTTTCCCTGTTTTTTCGGTGCACCATTATTAAAGTGACTGACCTCCTGGAGACTGATTGAATGTTTTGCAATATCTTGAAAAGTCTTTGACCTTTCGGTACAAACTAGGTGACCTGCTCGAAGAAGCAGCCATTAAATTTTTTGTGACCACATTTTGAAACGACACTACTGTTTTTACGTGAGACGTGGTTTCCTTGTCCTTACAAGGACAAGGATTCACACAGAGTGCAGTGCATGCAGGTCAAATTGACAACAAAGAAGAATCTTGATTTCTAAAGGAATCTCTGTTTGACATGACATGACATTTTGGACGTCATAAAAAGCATGACTGAAATGTGTTTCATTGTTAAGCTCATCAAATGAAATGCAATTTCGACCATTCAGTCGGCGAAATCATGATTTATATTTTTTCTGCTCATTATTAATCTAGAGTGAAATATAATGCAATCTCGTGCCGTATGTATGTGGCATATGGCACGCGTCTAAGAGAGTGGACTGGATGACGATGACGGTATCCTTAGAAACTAAAAGTTCGGGCCCAAGATTTTTCTTCACATTCACATTAAGTCTTAAAACGTGACAAAGATAAATTATTTATTATTATTCAGTCCTAGAGATATTTGAAATTTAAAAGGCAGCTGTCAACAAAGTCCCAGTCCAAAAACTACTTTGAGTTTCTAATGTACACACGTGAACGTGGACGTAGAGACAATGACAGATCGTAATATGAAAAATATACCGGGTCCCACAAAAACTTTTAACCGTTCCCCTCTCTGCACCTAATACATAGTAAAAGTATTCACGCAAAAAAGAGATATACGTTTTCTACAGAACTTCTAAATGAATTCCAAAATGTTTGGGGACATTCTGAATATTTTATTCATGAATCTCATTTCCCCATGTTTCCTCCAAGATAACAATTTATGGTGGTTCTGGTTGCTTATAAAAGGATTTCGTCCCTGGAATTCCGTCCTACTACTTGGGGTACTTCCTCAGGCCGAATTTTTGCAACCTATCGTTCCATACAAAGCAACGCCGGCGTTTCACCATGCCTCACAAGAAATATCAACTAAAGTGTGCATTATCGGATACCTTATACATACAGAAATAAAAATACACTATATCACGGCGTACGCGTACTTCTCTTCCCATTTCGCCTACGGAAGGAACCCGTGGTAGTGTCGAGAAACTGCAGTAGAGGGAAACCTGTCTTACGTAACAAATATCCCTTAAGGTATGACGTATACTTGTAATTATTCTTAAATACTAGATTCCATTCGGCCTAGGGGGGTACCCATAGTAGTAAGGGTGGGCTCTTAATCTGGGACAAACCTCAGTAAAGGATTCATAGCCTGTAACATATGAATAGATGGATGGTCATTGACCACCGTAATGTTATTCCACTCCTTGACTGGAATGATGTCAAAGAGCTGGATTTATTGCCGTTGGTTTCATTTATTCAGTTGATCCCATGGATTTCTAATGCAAGAAGTAAGAGAACGGTCGACTGGAGATTCCTGACCGTGTTTTTATTAATCGTTCCTTTCATGTTGGTAAACGAAAAAGAGCTGGAAATGGAATAACATTGGAATTGGAATTGCATGTGCAGTCTGGAGTGGAATTTAGACCGTTAGTCTCATCCGATTCCATCACAAACTCTAATCTCCAGTCACCATTCTTGTTTAATGTTCAGGAAGAATCAACTAAACAAAATAAACTCTTCTCATTTTATTTTTTGAACTCATTCATCTTCCACACCAGAATGCACTTGTTAACTTACTACTACGTAGAATTCACCGTACAGGGTGGTTCATAACTACATATAAATGTATTTGATACCGTCAGTCCTAGCATAGTGGTACAAGTAGCCCCTAATCATTGACTCGATTCGTACGGTCTTACATTATTTTACGTGGTATACTTTCTACTACTAGGGGTACATTTCCCAGGCCAGTGGAAAACGGGGTTTAAGAAAAATACGTCGTGAATTCCTTTCATAATTAGTCCTTCAATACCTACAACAAAATTTATATCCCACTCTTGAATGAGCACTATATCCTTAACTGGGGTAAAAAAAGTTATGAACCACCCTACACATCCGGCCTTGTGAAAAGTGCACGTCCGAATGGCCATTTCTATAAAAACAACAATATGTCTTTAACTGTGTAATAAATCCTGAGGATTTAGAACATCCGAGCCACTCAAGCGAAATTCAATAAGGACGCCGACGTGCTGAGTCTTCACCCAGTTATGCAGCTCCCCGGGTTTAATCAGGCTCTCGTAGCCTTGACCTTGCGTGACCTCAAAATTCAGAATGTGTTTTCACACAAATGAACAAATGAAGTAATTTTATTCTCCCTGGGACGCGACGATTGGGCGCCAGAGTAGAAGCCAGAGCCAAGTACACTCTCATTGATAGAAAACTGGAGATGGAGAATTAAATAAATCAGATCACGTCTGATTCTGATCTCTGGACCATTTTCCTTAGAAAAAGGAGGACATGCAGGAACTTTGAGAAAGAATTTCTATTATATTATACTCAGCTCAACGACGACCTCACGTTTTCCTATCAGATCTGTATTTTCCAACATTGACGGCTTATTTCTTTTTCCAATAGGAAATGGGAGACGGCCATACCTAGTCTCTGTCTGCATAGAACTTGTGCATTGTGCGAAACTATGCATCAAAATCAGCGGACTTTTCTTAAATAGCATATGGGAGATGATAAAACAAACAAAAATTGAAAAATAAGTGGAGTCTTACGATGAGAAGAATTTTCAGCGAAATTTTGAAAAACTAGCTAGCGTTCACACAAATCTCACTGGGATCGCAACTGGCGCCCTCTTGGAGACTTGACTGACTAGGGCACCCAATCCCGGTTTTCAATTCTAACAATCGTCACAACTGAAAACCGGTTCTGAGAGTTCAGATGCAAATCCTTTTATATTCTACATTTTGCAATACGAAGAGCAAAAAATTATTTGATTGTAGCGAATCCCTACAATTTAAATTATACATTTTAAGTAGGGATTGAATATCTGGATTTAGAAAATTTGAAGTTCGGCAAGGTTTCTTTGTGATAACTTCTTCAGATTATCTGTATGCACAAATACGATTAAGTATCGAATGTATCGAATTCGAAACTCCAAACCAAATATCGGGTTTCTTTGATGTCCTCGGTATCCGACATCCGACAAGTATAGAATTTTCTGGAGACCGGTAGTCTTTCCAAATAAATACTTGATGTGGTTGTGTAATATGTGTCGGGAGATGTTACGAGGAGTCAGGGAGATCTAATCTCTTGCATTTTACTGTGGTTGCAATCGGAGATGGAATACCCGGGTAAAGAAATAAAGATACCCGGATTCGGGTAAGTCTATGGAAATTGTGGAATGGCATATGTTGGCGAATAGAGACTTTTGCGGATTTATCTGTTTAGCTCGGTCTTCACTTCACTACGTCTTGGTTGGTTCCGTTGACTCAAATTGGTTTTCATTCTATCGCGTATTTCCCATCCTCTTCTTCTCCTTTGAGGGGGCACGGAACCCCTAAATATTTATTGGACTCTGTAATGTGGGCCTTAATTTCAAATTTTGTTAGCCGCATATCCATCAACTCATAGAGCGGAGGGAATGACAGTTATTTTCCCCAGTGGGTTACATTTGTTGTCAACTTCCTCCCTAAAATGCACGCCAGCTCGACTTACTAAATTTTTCCTTACACGACCCTTGGGTGTCATAAGTTTTTTACGCAGCGCGCCAAAGCACGTTGCTCCTATATCCCTGTATATACTTAAACGTTTCACATAATATACTACGAACTTCCTGGTTATTTTGTGGCCCACAACACAAATTTCAATCTGCCAATTTATTTCTTCCTCAAAATATTTTATATTACTTACGTCACATATTTTACCGAAATTTTTAAATCAGCATTTTCTTGACAACGACCGAAAACTGTCAAGTAGGTTATCCTTGGTAATGCTGCATATACACTTAACCGTACATTGTAAATGCATATTCTTCATTTCCATAACATTTGAAAGATGAAATTGAACTTTTTTATAACGAGCCCTGAAAAATGCAAAATAAACGTAACATGCTGCCAATTATTAAAAATAAAATACACGTGCATTAAAAAGTGATTGGGTTGTTGTGTACGTAATTTAATTATCAAATATTACTTGAAATCCAACAAACCTTGCGTGTATTCGAGGTTTTGGACAACGTACTATTAAAAAGCGGTTCATAACCGCTGCACTGCGACATCATCAAAATCTGAATCGGCAAACCGTACTGGTACTGGAAAGACCACATAGACTTTATCAATTCATGACATGCATCATGCATTTGGTTCGAAACTTCAAAGCAAAATCTCAATTTCTCAATCTACCTGGAAATACCCGGGGTTTGGTTTCGGTTTTGATTCATCTTTAGAGGGTAAACACGTGCACAAAGCATGTGGCGTTGTTGGTTGGCTTCTATATGACCACAGAATCAAAAAGAGACTTGTTGTGATCTTGTGCCGTTTTTATCATCTTCCCAATAGTGACAAATGTCATTGTCCTTATGTCACCTAGAACATTGTGGCTCATGTGGGTTATCTAGCCAAATTCTAAAGCGCGGTTTTATGGAAATTGAACTGGAAACTCCATGGAAGCTTGGGCAATAACAAATGTATGTACCTGACGGCGCCAAATTGGAATCCCCTTGGGGTATGTGGTTATTTTCCACAAATAACCACATTCTACTACGTAGTATGTCAATTAGTTAAGACTTTGTTTAAGTTTCTCCGAATTGTTGTTAATTTGAATGTGGGGACTTTTGGTGGTCACATTCAAGAAAAACAAATTAAATTGAAATTTACCGTAAGGTTATTTTGAACATCGCGGCTTATTTTCGTAGGAAGCATTCATTCTATTTTGATTGTACCTGTTCATGTCAATAATAAGTGGAATTACCGTATTTTACCGAACAGAAGCCCGGGCTTCTATTTGTTCAGGCAAGGTCGCAGGTCACAGACTTTCACCGTTTTCTCCATAAGGGTGTATGGAGAAAGGTGGAGAAAGACCCGGCCTGTATTCGGGACCGGCTTCTGTTCGGTAAAATACGGTAGCTTTCACGAACTTGTTCTTTCTGAGTAAACGATGGATCATGCCACAGATATCTTGATATGTATTATAGGCGAACATTAAACACTGCATTGTAAAGTTCGACATTGGAGATGAATGTTATTAGGAGACACAGTTTCCGGAGTACACGTACAGTACATTTCTTCAAAAAATAGTGCGACAATGCAAATAATTTTGATGAAAAATATTTTTTTAGACGCGGATGCATCCAGAATGTAACATTATTTATTACTTGGCGGTTATACTTGTAGTTCAACGTGCCCTCGACGTGCAAGCTTGAGAACCCGAGAGATTTGAAACTCAAAACACTCAAGTTATTTAGTTCTCAAGATAACCTATGACCGTGAGAATGTGAGGATACACAGTCTCCATTAATTCGAGTCACCGCAGCGAAGTAAATACCACAAACAAACAAAAGAACGCATGTTTGTTTACATTTTCATTTGAAAGAATGTCTTGGAATGTTCTAAAGGGATGGAAGTCAAGAGTCAGGGCATGAAATGGAGTTCATGTAAACTTGAAGTAGAAGAAAACTCGACAAGAAAATACTCATGTTTGCCAAACGTGACTTCGGATGAGTAAAATGATTGGGTGTAACACTAGGGGAGCCATTTATTAAGACTCTACCCACGTGCTTTCGGTATTCAGGGTACCACCAAATATTTCTCAGTCAGGCCGAATAAAATTTTAAAATGTCTCTGAATCCTGAATCCAAATGACGAGAATGGAATTCGAAATGGAATAACTCGAACAATATTTTGATCTGGCTCCTGAGAGAGGGGAGGGGTATCATTCTGGTGGGACTCTGCCGAATTCTCTGCTAGTGCTAAGTCTTTTGTCCTGTCTAATGTAAAAAAGCAATTTGATTTTTTGAGACAACAAAGAAAAGTCGTATAGTACAGCGGTTGTCAATATTGTCAAAAGAAAACGGCTTAGATCTCAAAGTAACGCAATCTTTGAATTGGATTTACTTCACACAGACTCCTCCGGATTAGATATCCACTTTGTCGACTCAAAGAATTGCGAGCTCTGTCTCTTTGTAATTGTATACAAGCGATTCAATCCGAACGAATAGAAAAAATATTTTCTTAACCTTTCAAGTTTTCAGTTCCGTCATCCGTCAACAGACTTGGGTCAATTACATTGAAAATGTAATTAATTACAAATTACAAATTACAGCCTACTTTTGAAAGTATTTCAATTACAATTTCAAATTATGTATATGCAAAATTATTGATGTAATTAATTACAATTACAATTACGTAATTGTAATTGGATTTTCAATTACTATTACAATTATAGTTCAAATTACAATTTCAAATATATCTTTTCTTGTGTTCTCAGCACTAAAAACGCATTTTCTCTCTCTTTCACTGTCCAAAACTTCATTCAATCTTTACTAGTCAACAAATGTAATTGAGAAAAAAGTAATTGCAATTACAAATTACAATTACAATTACAATTACGTAATTGTAATTGTATTTTGTAATTGAAATTACAATTACCAATGTAATTGACCCAAGTCTGTCAGTCAAAATGGTTGAATCAAAAACAATCTAATTAACAGTCTGTTGTCATCATAGCCTGGTTACAGACACTGCCGTTGCTACTTAAGCAGACACAATTGTACGATGACGATCCTTCGAGTTGACATTATTTGGTACCTTCAGTAAGGTATTTCTCCACTATACTACTACGGCTAACTTACCTGGCGCTCTAAAAACATTGCGCTAGTGTGTTTACCAATAGGATAAACGCGTTAACCGCATAATCCTAATACATTCAGTAACGGGTTCATGACGTCCGGGGTTCAATTACTGCTCCGCGCATGCCCTATTTCTTTCATTTGCTGGGTTCTGGATATCGCGCTCTGATTATCAAAGGTCATGATTGAATGCTCTAGGATAACGTGAACTGGAGACTAAATTCTGTAGAGAAGGATGGTATTAAAGGCTAGAACTGTTTAGCTATTGAAGCGAGAATTTGACCTAAAATGTTAAATGACCAGTACAGTTACGTAACATTTTGAACCTATAAATGTATCTGTAACAATTATTTTCTATTATCCTTTTCACAGGTAAGGAGTCATTTTTCAATTCGGTCAAAATTTTTTCCGTACGTCGGATTCATTATATATTCATGGAATGGGAGAGGTAAGTCAAATTTTGACGTTATCTTTGGATATTTCCGAATTTCTTGTTGAGAGATCGTCGAAACCAGGGTGATTTGTCGTATGGCGTCATCGTGCCGTCCTCAGAACATCCGAAAAGTCTGAACCGAAGTCTGAATTAAATTGGTTCAGTGGTCGCGATAAAACAAGTTTAATGGGACAACCTGGAGGGAGAGATTCAAAATATTTACATTGGTTCTCGACCACACATTATTCTTCCTCGTGTCCTCCATATGTCTGCGTGCTTGACGTTGACAGGGTCAAAGTAGAAAGTAGTATTGATTGTTACTCCGTTTGAACTACAAACCCGGGTCTGAATCAACATCATTCCCTCTATCTCATCACCATCAGATCAGTCCGAGAAATCGGTAGGGGAAGATAGGCTAATTTGACCCACTTTGATACTTGTCTCATTGTCTCTCACTGTGCCCCAATACGGAAATACGTTGGTGGCTGAATAGTTGTGGGGTAACGTGAATATTTGCTCTCCCACCAACGTGGGGCAAATTAGCCTGGAAACGGTGCGGTGTTCCGCAAGAGACATCAACATTTATTTGATACACAACCCTTATATCCTCAAATTGACAGTAGAAGAGCTAAATACGGGCGGAGAACTTCCTCCTACTACTAGGGGTACCCACACACTAGGCTCTGTAGTGAGTCAACCAATTTTCTACGAAATGTTTTACAATTTTGCCTTGCCTTATCGGTAAATGTCAATTGTGTTTTATTTGGCCCACGGATTTGAAATGTATAATGTGTAGATTCCTTGAGAGCAATTCTGAAATTACTAGTTATGATTTATATGGTTAAGTTCCTTAACTCACGTCAAGAATTTCAGAATAAACTGTTGTCAATATTAGGACATCCAATCCAACTTCAACACTAGACTAGATTCCCATTGACAAATTTGAATATCCGGAGCGCTAGAGGGGTATCCCGCTTCCTAACTCCGAGAAGAAAATACAAAAGCGAATCTAATTTGTATATTTTGGAATCATTGTCTGATATATTTTGGGCCGGAAGCCTTGAGCTTAGAAAGAATGTCAAAGTTGCAGTTTTTCAAGGGTCCATAAATTCTTAGTCTTGCACTAGGTTTGTCATTTATGACATTATACCCGCCCAATATAAAATAGACTTGCATAGAAATGAGTTGTTCATTCGAGCACTTATTAGGTGTGTAGTCTGGATTCTCATGTCCTGAGACATAAATGTCTTTTCCTGGGAATTTTTAGCACTTGAAATCATGATTTATAATACGACATTTCTTTCTCTCCTTTTTTCTTTATAAAAATCCTTGACTTTTCGTCAGACAACTCAACCGGAGGCGTTGCATCATTTTCAAAGGTCCCGAACGCCCTTGCTTTTTTTGGAATCCAAAGGAATGAAGCTTGACATTTTTCTGTAGAATGAATTACTATTACGTTCCGAGGAGCAGGAATTGCTCTTGGCTGTAAAAATCTACATATTTAGTATGTTAATTTTAAAGACATTTCTAGTGTGAGAAAAATGTGAACATTTTTATGGTTATGCTGAGAATCGAATATTAAAATTGAGTTCCTACGTGCGTGCATGCGTGTTCACCCACCCCCACATCTCATCGCCAATGTCTATGTTTCTCTAAAAAAATACTTACCCGGTGTTCAATAGAAACAGTATATACCGTTTTGCGAAATATGAACCTTTCCAGTCACCTTACGGCTGAAAGTCTAGATTTTTCAAATGACCGTATTTCATTTGGTAGTTAACATTCCGTATACCACCTCTTAATTGCGTAAAGCATTTAAGCCGCATTCAATACCGCAGAAATTTGCTTAAAAACCGAGACATACATTTTGTAGACAGTTTTAGGCAAAAGTTGACAAGATTTTTGTATAATTTTATCATTCTAATGAAGAAATTTTAGTGAAAAAAATTAAGTTACAGTATTCCAATTATTATCACCGCTAATGACAAAAATAAGAAAATTAGATCCATGCGGATTTGAATAACTTTGTGTAATAACTTTGTGAAGGAGTCAAAATTTCAATTGAAAAGTACATCATGTACTTCCGGTGTTCGCCTCCCATTTCACCCGACTTATTTTCTTTAAAAAACCTTTGCCCCTAGCCTCACGCAACACTCACACTCGATTTTTTTTTAAATTGAAACTTTAAAAAAAGTCCGAAGAGTCTTTGTTTTCCAGATTTTAGGATGCGATATTCCTTGGAACTTTTCCCCAAAACTGTTCTCACTTTGAATACCCATTTTGTTTCAAAAATAAAAAAAGAATTCTAGGAAACCTTTGAAATATTTGCAATAATAAATTAAAACAGGAATAACCTCATAACTTTGCATATTTGCAAGTAATTCGGCCCAGAAAATTATATCAATTTAAGATTATAACACGATGTATCTTTTGTATTATGGGCGAAAATACACTCAAATTTGAAAGTTACGAGGCTTTTCATCTTCTAATTTATTATTCCAAACAATTCTGCGGTTTTCCGAAAAAGAAAATTTCGATTTATGAAAAATATTTCCGCCTTGAGATCAGTTTTGGGGGAAAGGTTCATTGGATATCCCATGATAAAATCTTGAGTAACAAAGACTTTTTCTCAAAAAATTCATTTTGTCTAAATTGAGTTCAAAGTGTTGTGTGAGGTAATGACATTTTTGAGGGTTTGGAACAAAGATCTTTGAGGCGAACAAGTATGGAAGAATTCGAAGACGAACAGTCTAAAGTACATTCCTCGTCAGTGTACAGTAAAACTCATGCACAAACTCGTGTGGGTGGATTTCCATGTTTCCATGTATGATAAAACTGGTATGGCAATAATTTACGAAAATATGTCCGACCTTACTGCAAATTCACTGGTTATGCACGAAACTGAACCAAACAGGTGTTACCAAGAAGTCCAAACCAAAGTTAAGAACTCCGCAATTTTGCCAGAAATTCTCTTAGAATTTGCATAGCAAATAAGCTGTAGATTTTTCTGATTACATTTACATACTACAAAAACTAATGTGCGTCGCAATTTTTCAACACCATACGTACTTGACCTGAAAGAGAGATGTCGCAACGGTTGTTGACCATTTCCTCGATACTAAGTGATAAGTATTTCCGGCTCTCACGTGTGAGATCGGGATTCGATTCCCCATCGAGGGTAATGACGATTCTGTTTTTACACAAATGAAAATAAAACCGCATTATTTCCTTGTCAATCGATGCCTGAACCACCGGATATTGTTGCTAAATAGGTTTACATTTGCTGACCTGAAATACCTTTGTATTACTTTTACCCTTGAACCCAGAAGTCAGAAATTCGCAGGACTACACCCTACACCGTAACCCCTATTGTCGATTGCCCTTCAAATTCCGAGTAGCTGTATGTACGTACAGTTTACTCAGCTTAAACAAGCAAAAATGTTCTCGAAGCATTTTCTTTTCTCATTCTTCCCTCGAATTAAGTTACGTTTACATAAAAGTCAAAATAGAAGTAGAAATAAGATTGGGATAAATTCATGTGGGAAGTCTTTACGTCAACAGTTGAGTTTAACCTGATAGTCCATAGCCGACCGCTGACAAAGAGGTTCGCATAATCCGCATAAGAACACATTATCTATTTCCACGGGATAGGAAACAAGGTGAGGTGGATTCTTGAGGACTTATGTCTCACTACCTCCCGTTGTGTGCAAAAAGAAAGTCAAAGTTACCCGGGTATCCAGTCAACCGAGTAGATTTGGCCTCAGCTGCATCTTTCATCCACTTGTGTTATGCATTTGACTCTTCCTTTCACTGAAAGAGAAAGCAAATCCGGCCTTTTTTTCCTTCATTCAAGTACAAGGTTCTAAATGTCTTGTGTACGTTTGTTTGATTTTAATTATTTTCCCTTGTTTAACCATTGATTGTCTTACGACGCAGACTAACGTCATAGTATTCACAAACAAAATCTTCAGTGATAATTGAACTTTCTGTTTTCATTGAAAGAGAAAGGAAACGCCTATTTGTCAAATAGAAAGTTCTGAACATGTTTGATTTTAATCATTCCCCTGGTCTATTCATTTTGACCTTCGACCGGAGACTCGTGTCATAGCATTTACATAATTATTCTTACGTAAGACACTAAGTACTAAGAAAAGCTAATATTGCATAGTAGTTGGAAATTGTTGCGCAATTAAAAGCAAACGGAGTTTTTTTCATAATTATCCTGGCGGTTTTGAAACACATTCTACTGCCTTACATTCCAAATAATTTAGAACGAAATGCAACATTTTCTGGGAATAATATTATGATTTACCATTCCAAGGTTTATTTCCACTAGTATATTCCTTGTAACAAATTAAAAAGTCGTCGATATTATGAATTTCGGAAATCAATTAAAATGAATAATTATCTCATGAGAAAATGAAAATGAAAACGGTAGAGATTTTAGACAGATTATGTTAGTTGAAAGTTCAAAAATAGGGAAGTGCACTGAAAGAGGTGAAGTGTTACGACGTTTTGACATTTCATCTTGAGAGATTTTTTAAGTTCTTCACTTGCGAGGGCCAATTCTTTGTTTCTGCAGAAAATAAAAATTATTGTATCAATCAATAATATTAAAACGAAAAGACCATCGCCGTAGTATAGTGAGAAAGCAGCCCTGAGTTCGATCTTTCCGGCAGACATTGTGTGGTTGATATAATGAGGGATTTCAGTATTGAAACTTCCTTCTTCTACTTCTGTTACGTTCCTTTCCCTTGTTCAACTAATTTGTTGCTATTTTTTAGTAGTTAATTCTAATAATTTAAATTGAAAACATTTTTTAGTAAAGTCAAATTAAAAAATAACCAAATTTGAAGGAAAAATAATTCAAGAGTTCAACCTAAAAGAGTACCTAGCTGTCAGAATTTGAAGAAAGCACCTAATATTTTCGGGACTTAAAAAAAATACAGTTCCAATTAAAGAGATAGTGTGTTAGTTTATGTTCACACCCGTCTTGTAACGAGTTTAAAATTATGAAATTGAATATTGACTAAGATTTGACTTACCTTCCGGTGGAGGGCCCGATGGATACCAAGAAGAGAAGATGGACGTCAGGTACGGGCCCGGCCCAAGGGTCGAAGAAATTATTTTTCAGTTTGCCAATCGTGGTTCTTAATTTCACCTCCCCAAAAATATATGTATCTTTGCGCCTGAACGCGACACTGAAAGAAATACAAATTTTGAGACTTACATTGACCATTGACATAAATATTGTTAAACTTTTTTTTTGCAAAATTCAAATGAACCTTCTTGTAATTTCTAACAAGAAAACAACGGTGCTTTCGAACGAGGTCAATTTCTTCATCAGAAAGGACCTTACTCATTAGGATAGGATTCTCGGCCAGGAAGAACGATATTTTGATGCAGTGGTTTTTGTCGAATTTACGAAGAGTACAGAAATAAAAATTATAT
>JAQFYE010000455.1:0-36021 GCA_034694305.1 Protaphorura glebata
AACGTATACTGAGTCTTAGGCTAACGTTGTTGTAACGTCAGTGATTATCGTTTAAATAAATGATGATATTTCTCTCATGGTGTAGACAACACTCGAAACTGCATTAATTTACTTTGACATTTTCCGTATAAGCCAATAATACTCTCCACGAATTTCTGATTTTTAAACTGGTGCTCACTGCGGGCATGGGAAACGTATCTATCCTTGAGCACCAGAATTCCCATTCAGTCTGTACATTTCAGATTCGCTTATTGCCCATGCTAAACCGTGTTCCAGCAAGAAGTAGCTTTCTTAAATAGAATTTTCTTTCGGTTCTGGAGTATTACTCAATCTGTAGGGAAGATTTGTTTGTAAAGAACCTTGGGTAATATAATGTGACAACTTCCCTACTAGGTAAACTCAAACAACAAATGTGAAAGAAGATTTTGTAAAATTTTAGTCTCGCTGAATGTGATTCGATACTTGCAGCAGCCTGAAGTTTGCCTTCCCAATAATTTTTACTCATCATGTCATTGATACGGAGATGTAGTGTCACCATTTTTGAAATGACAAACTTGATTTTGTCAAGTTGTGTGGGATAACACATTAATATGGGCTGCGAGACTACCGATCTGCGCGCTGCGGAACGGAGTTTCAGCTTTCATAATTGGCGACCGGATGAGCTAAAATTATTTCATTTTTAACTATTTCCATGACTATGATTTGGGATTCTGGAGTTCAAATGTAAAGTTATTTGATCCCGTGCTTGCTTCCTTCCTGTGACATAATCTCAATATCTATGCATACATTATTGTCCAGTGTACTATCAGCAAAGATAATTTCCTAGGTTTTACTTACACTTGCATTTATGACCGCCCGAAGTACTTGTAATGTGCGTAGCCACTCTTTAAAAAGTTTAAAAGGAAAAGTTTGCTCAGATTTCTTGTAAGAAAAACTGCGGTATCTTATTCAAACCCAACCCTGTCTTTGAAACCATAATCTTTGCCAGGCCTAGCCTCTCAACCCTCTCCTACTTTTACATTTTCAATTAGGTGGCATTACATTGCATTAGTTAACCCATGGGTAGGCTTCAAACAAAACCAGTCAGTTAGTCTGGCTGGACTAGAGCACTTGGTTTCATCGGTTCACTCGTGTCCACAAAAAAGTAAAAGTGTTCAATTACTTTCACGATCCTAACACAACAAACTCAAATATATTAAGTTTTATTTCGAATCTATAAAAGAAATATCCGTTCATATTTAATGACAAATTATAATAATTCAAAGTTAACCTCAATGTTATACCGGGGATTGCAGTGCCTTTGCGGTTGACTTTTTATAAAACGTTTAGTAATTAGCCATTTTGTGCGCTATAAGATGTCATGTTTTAAAATACTAGAAAACCATTATAAATCTTGAGTTTGTTTTAATTGTTTAGCCGAATCAAGAGATAGTAGTGTAGTACCTGCCGACTATGTATCTAACTGACATGAAAATATGTCACTTTGTGAGCTATAAAAATCAAAATACCAAAATCCTAGGAATCGGCCATTATTTTTCTTGAGTTTATAATTAATTTGTTTAGTTTGGTTGAGAGAATGTAATGTTCAAAAGAAACTTAAGTGGACATGACTCACTTCACGAACTGAAGTGCGACAATCAGCCTATTGTAAATCTGAAAAGTTCAACATAAATGGGAAGAAAACGCGTGCGGAGTGCGGATATAAATAATGCATAAGATATTTACTTTTATGGGTGTGGAAGTTAAGTCCTATCGGACAAACAGAATGAAGATGAGCCGCATAAGGTGGTTTTAAGAAAATAATGGGTGATTAAAATTATAAAATAATGCATTTTCTTCGAAACAAAGAAACTGGGGTCAACAGCAAGACGGGTTGCTGATAATGCGGTAACTGAATGCGTTACGCACAAAGGATAACGATGAAAACAAATCAACCGGTCATCAATACTAAACGTCTTTTGAAGACTCATAGCACGAGGCGAGGATGAATAGATTGTTTATAGTCAATTAATGTGAATGATGCACACGGAAGAATGCCGACAGACCGGAATAGGCAGTAGTGGTAGACAATTACTGGTATATTATAAAATTGCTCGGCGTCAACCCCTAATATATGCCTGTTTAATATTAAACCAGTCGTCTTTTCTTGGAGATTTAGTCATCGATCAATTATAAACTGATTTTTAAATAATACTACCTCAAACCCTCCAGTTGTGTTGTACGCTTGGGACAAAACACAACGGGAAGGGTGCCAATTATCAATAATTTATTTGCATTCAACCAAGGATTATACTCGGGTTCAGTTCAGATCCGACTCAATCACAGACACAATAAGTTGGTGTGATCCATAGAAGTGTTTGTAAATCTATAATCATTTTTAAAAAATGTCAACGATTAAAGTGGTGAAGTTTTTACTCGGGTACTTGTTATTCAAGGGTGCTATCCAGGAATTGAAGCTCTATGGAATGCCGGGTGTTGCTGAAGTTCAATGTGACGACTCACTATCGGTCTGTAAATTAAAAAAAAGATTTGCCTCTTTACTTTCTCATCTGTTTCATCTCTCTTGTCTTTTAATTTCATTCGCACTCGCACAAAATTGTCTTACCAGCATTATAAGGGCCGTGCTGGGTTGTAATGGGAAAATCACTCCGCTTTTATTTGTTGAGACGCTCGGTTTATATCAAAGAGTTTTAACACGACAAGTTTAAACACATCGTTAATTTCGACTGTTTAGCTTAGGGCCTTGAACTTCAAACCCGCATGTATTAAACATGTATTATAAAGATTTGAAACACAGAAATCAGAAGATGCATCAATTCGATGGTCAACTATAACCTTCCGATCCGGTATACCTTTTCAGGGCGTATAATTTCTAGTTTTTAAATGCATCCCGCTTTAACTTTGATGGAATATTGATGTTGCATATTGAAATGCTTGCACTCATGAATTGAGCAAAATGTAATATAGAAACGCCTTTGTAAATTGTAAACAATTTCGGTAGACAAATAGACGCTCAAGCATCGACTTCATACCGAAACGCCAACAAGGAAATCACGCGGAAGGTAAAAACCAGATCGGAAACCATTCTGAAAGGCTAAATGAAGTGTAACGAACTAACGACCAACGGATCTGCCTCTCTAACAGAAAATTCCTTTAAGATATTCTAGTGAAACGTTAGCAAATGTGTCATTCCAATTTTGAGGTAATAAAAAATTGAAAAATAACGTTTTAACTGCCGAGAGATATCGGTCATATTCGCGCTTTGAACTCTTGAACTCGTTCTGATATTAATAAATCAAAGTGGTTTCCTTGTAAGCTTTAGTTTCTTTACATTGATATTGGCTTGGTCATACGATGTTCTATTATTAGCTTTATTTTATTACTTTGCCAGTCTCAAAAAATGTTGCAATTTAGGTATGTCAGGATGATAGTTAAACATTGTAAATTATTCATGATTATCAACAACGTCATTATCGATTAACCGATAATTGATTTCAAGTCAGCTAAGACGGAAATACATTTTACAACCGCACGTCAAGTTTCAGGTAGTCATGAATCCCGTCATGTAAATTCTTTATACACGTATAAGAATGCACCTGATATTTTCACTCATTGTCTGATCGATTAAATCGAGTTTTTCTCCTCTAACCAAAATCATGACAACCAGTTTTTTTTACCTCTCGTATTACCATTGCCAGGTTCATTACAATTCATAATCATTATAACCTATATATTTTTTTGAACGTAGATCAGCAGTGACCCTATTTGATTTCCGCTCGTCGTGCCTTGCGTGACTACTGACCAGTTTTATTATTTTATTGTGATACAAAATTATGACTAAATTCACTGGAATCAGTAAGGAAGGTTGTGATCTTGAGAGCCACAGATGCTTAAAATACATGGGTTTTTAAATTTTGAGCAGGTGTCAGGGCAGAAGTCACATTATTTGTTTAATTGTTCTGCTTCTCACCTAGATTTACATTTTGCTGTGAAAAGATTGATGACTTATTACTTGTATTTTAACGAGCTTATCTGCTTTGCTTCTAGCCTCAGCCCTTGCATGTAATTGACCAGCGATGACGTATCATTTTATTTTCCCGTATCTTCATTTTCAGCGCACATATAATTTTTTGACTAGATACATTTTCAGAAAATGCAAACCCTGCCACTTTTATGTTACTCAGAATTAGAAAACGCTGGTTTGAGTACATAATTCACCAAAAATTTCCCCTGACGCCTAACGGCAAGTAAGTGCCATAGCTAGACCGATAACTGGCATGTATTACACATGTCGTGTTGTAACCTGATTTTAAAAAATGCTGATCTGGTTTTACCTAGTTTCTAACATATGGGTTATGTTGCAATTTTATTGTCCGCTCATAAGGGAGATTGAATAGACGCGACCTTGCCTTGTCCACACAATATTTCGATGTTATTGACCTAATATAGACGTAATTACCACGGATGTAATGCTTCATCCCTCCCTTCTGTGGAACGTTTCCGAGGAATTCTTTATAAAACAAGCGATTTGATCTTTCCCTGCTAAACTAGCCTTTAAAACGTCTCTTAACATATTCAGAAAAGTACGACGATTCCTTTGGATGTTCGTGACATCTAATGAGATTTCCTTGTCAGCACTGTTGTACAGTAGACCCTTTCCTTGAACTTCTACCGACTGTCCAGACAGACAAAAGTAATAAGTATTGTCTGATACAAAAGAAAACTCACCAGTCAGTCTACGAATTATATTCGAGTATTATTTGCACTTCAAATTTGCACTATACTGAGAAAACAATCCTTGTATAGGTAGACAAAGTTGTCTACAGTTTTTTGTGTCTTTCCGAAACTAGAAATGAGTGTCTAGCCTTTCATTCATTCAAAATGTATACACATCCCGAATAGGAACTTGTAAATTGTAAAGGGTGTATCATAGCAAGGTACAAACAAACAAACCCGGAGCTTAGTAGAAAATAAGATATGCATTGGACTCTGGCAGCCTCTAGTTTTCGTTTAACGAAACGAATATTTAAAACAAAAATCGTCTTAAACAATTTTCATTTCTCTGTCTTTAAAGGGATTGGCTAAATGATTATGAGCCACCCTGTACTGCACCGTATCGTAGAAGGCTTTATTCTAAATTACACACTTTCGCTTCCTTGGTTTCCTGTCCAGTTCTGTTCTTTTCCATACATAGCTATTATGTGTAATAAATTGTAATTACACGTGCGTAAGTTTTAACCTCTGTCTCAGCCTTAAGAGCCACTGTATGCTTGAATCTGTCACGGCTTTCTTATGGTTGTGGTACGGCTTCTTGCAAGTGATCATATTTATGAGCTATGTTTTTCCTGTTTTTTTGTCCAAACAGAATTTTTCATCTGGAGAGAGTTCCGGGGATTTTGATCCAAATCTCGCGTATAATTATCCGGTTTGATTTTTTTTTCGTTTATGTTTGAATTATTAGACCATTTGCTATTCAATGTATTATGTCATTTACTTACATTTTGCCATGTTTGTTTCAAATATGTGTTGTTATATTCAAAATAGCGATTATTTTTTCATAAATACTATCATGCTTAATAATGTGAGTCTACAAATCAATATTCATTTTAAAACAGCAGATATTAATTAGTGGGACGTCTAAAATAAACAGTATACGTTCTAATCAGAAAAGTTTTCTTAAAGCAAATGATTTATACAAACAACACCTATTTCTACAAGTACGACACGAGATATTTTTGAGATCGTACCATTTTAGTTTTGTTTTTGGGTTTTTGGATGAGTAGGACACTGAAGATGATTATGCAGATGAGGTAGAGTTAGGAAGTGGTCCACTACCGCCAATCATACCTGGTCCACCGCCAGCACCGACGGACATCAATCCCTTAAGAAATCTTGCTGGCCTCAAAGGTCAGAAAGGGGAAAAAGGGGAACGTGGACCCAAGGTCAATCATCAGTTTTACTACATTTCATCAATTTGAACTAATTAGCCGTTTAAGGAGAAAACAATACCATTGCGTGCATGTAGTCGACTAACTTGTATTATAGTAATAGCTAACCAAACCTGAAAGTAAAATATGCGTAGTGATTACTAAATATTAGCACAACTACGCTTATATTTTGCTAATACAGAAGTCCTGTCCTAAGCGTTAATTAAGTCTCTAGTTGTTTTTATTATTAATTACTATGATTATGACTTGGCTTGTGTTTCGTATTTTTCGTCTTGAAATCCTACGTGTTGCATGAACTCGTAACAGCACTTCACTACATGCACGTTGATTGATATTGAATGACATTGACGAATTTATTTGTCTTCATGGTTGAAATATGAAGAATAAATTAAAAACAGGGTGGCGAAGTTCGAGGACCACCTGGACCGCCTGGCCCCCCTGGGGTACCTAATGGTGGGAAGGACCCACCCACCACAGGTCGTGAAGGTTCTGGCGCTGGAAATGAGGTCTGATTTTTCTAACCGTATTTTTCAATCACAAAAATCTTGCTGTAAATGTGATTTTCCCAGAGTTTGAAAAAAAAATTAACTTGTCTGTACGGTACATTTACCTTAATCTTTGCAGTTCGACCCCTTCGATACTGGTGGCGCTGGCCGGGGTACTTGCTCATGCAACGAAACTGCAATTATTTCCAAATTACCTGTTAGTTTCAGAGGATTACCCGGTATCGATGGAATGGTGGGACCACCAGGTCCACAGGTAGAGTTATTATAGCGTTTACCGCAGTATTTACCGTCAACTATTACCAATTAGGTATAATTTTATCTTTAGGGTATCATGGGCCCCGCTGGCGAGGAAGGAAAGCAAGGACTCCGTGGTGAAAAAGGAGAAAGAGGAGACCTTGGTTCTCCGGGTCCAGAAGGTGTACAAGGACAGAAAGGTAACTTGATTGAGTCTTGATTTCGGACGTAAAAATCAAATTTATTTAACATACTAATTCTAAATTAAACGTCCTCTAAGGCGAGCCGGGTATGACTGGTCAAGCGGGACCTCAGGTCTGGATGGGAGACCGGGTAGACACTACATACTTTAAAAGCCTTAGTACTTGTAGTACGAGTTACAATTCGACATTGATCAATAGGAAAACCTGGGCTTTTGTGTACTGCAAGGTTCTAATGAACTAATTAAGCAACTAAATTTTAATCAAAGGAACGCATTTTGTCAAATTCTTAAGCGAATATTGCTGAACGTTTTTATTTTAAGTGAGGAACAAATTAACGCAACATGTTTATAAGAATGTCAATCCCTGAAGTCCGTTAGCACCTAGTAATTATAACTGATTCTCATGTCGGTTTAATTAGCAATGCCTATTTGGGGATTAAGTTTACACTAACCGTCCAGTCAAGTTTGCTCTGGCATTCCTGTGGAATTGAAAATGTAAGACCATATTGCCAATATTCTACTTTTTATCGGTGTGCAGGTAGAGCTGGAGAATCAGGAATTGCTGGACCTCAAGGTATTCCTGGCCCTCCTGGTATTTCAACAGCTCCAAACTTCGTTGGGTTTGATGTAAGTTTAAACCAAATGTACGTATCTAAAGTCATTTGAATCTCCATTTCAATGGTGTCATCATTAGCTTTCCTTGTAATAATCATTACTGCAGCCGGATTGGAGACCACGTAACTTGTTGAAGGTCCAATCTAATGCTATTTACTATTACTTGATTCCGTCAGTTGTTTGGTTTTCAATACTTCGATTTCTGACCTGTCATGTTTTAAACAGGAGCAAATGACTGGTAATCCAGTGATGAGTCGACAAGGTATGCCAGGTGAGAAAGGTGACACTGGGCAAGCGGGTCCACCTGGTGAACGGGGTGAACGAGGTTTTCAAGGAGAGAAGGGCGAAAGGGGTCTTGTAGGTGCTAAGGGAGACAAAGGAGAAAGGGTAAGATCACTAAAAATTGGTTAATTAAATTGTGGTAAATTCTAAAGAATAAATAAATAAATAAATAAATAATGAAAAAACTTTTGTAGGGACATTCAGGACCCAAGGGATCCATAGGCTCGGATGGGGAGCGCGGGAAGGATGGGGTAGCTGGTATGAAATTTTAGCACTATATAAGGATGTCAATCTGACCCACTCAGTGTATACTAGAAAATGTTATTCAATTTTTCAGGCTTGCCTGGTAAGGATGGTGTAAAGGGAGATCGAGGAGAACCTGGACCCCCTGGTCCTGGAGCTTTAACTGATAAAGGGACGCCAGGTGGCTCCACTGCTAGGGGAGAGCCGGGGCCAATTGGTCCACCCGTAAGTGTACCTACACAATAATTTTTAATCTTTGTAATTATGCCTAATGTGACATTAATTAAGAAATATTGAGAAATGCGTTATACATTTTACTAGGGTGAGAGAGGTGAGAAAGGGGAGGAGGGAAAACGAGGTCGCAGAGGAAGGCCCGGACCACCAGGTCCCCCCGGGGTTGGAGAACTTGGAGCTCCTGGTTGGCCGGTATGGAAACTTAACATCTCATATTTGTCAGCAGTTTAACATAGTTATGCCCCGGATTTATTGATGAGATTTGACAAGAATTCCGCGCAGAGATGGGTATCGGTTTTCCGAACAAATGAACCTTATAGGCATGGAGATAAGAGTTTGCGCTAA
Source organism: Protaphorura glebata (assembly GCA_034694305.1). Taxonomy (NCBI): domain Eukaryota; kingdom Metazoa; phylum Arthropoda; class Collembola; order Poduromorpha; family Onychiuridae; genus Protaphorura; species Protaphorura glebata. Next base: position 8,610 of record JAQFYE010000455.1, read on the forward strand.
AAATTGTAAAATTTTGAGCCAGTTGTGTGGTCAAATTCAAATTTTCTTAGAGTACAAGAATGAAATTTACCCCACATGGAGGATTATATCCTTAAGAGTGTGTCGTAAAAACATGCAATAATCTGCAACGTCAAACGTAGGAATGTTTCATTCAACTCTTTATGAGATACAGAATTGACGGCCTCATCGTGCGGTGAGGTGATTTTCATTTTTGGACTCCTACAAAATTCTGACCACACAAAATGGCCCAGTAGTTTTTTTTGGGTATAATTTATTTGCCGCCCTAAGCTTTCTTTCAGATCTTTTGGTCACAGCCTCGGCAACTGGTCTAGACCGGAGATATTTGGAATGGCAAAATGGCCCAGTATTTCATTATTTTTGGCCCAAATTCCCTTACGAATACATAAGGTTCTTTGTGAATATTTTGAAACACCAACGTAACGCCGTCTTCTGTCTAATGTGCAAAGTATTAGTGGTCTCCAGAATCTAGAACTCATGAAAACTATATTTATCTCCGGTTGCCCCCTCAATATTTTATTCGTAATGCGGGGTTATCAAAGAGCATTGTTTCCAGACTCCTCTATGTTTTAGACAACTTCGAGATAAGAAGCAAATCCATAAGAAGGTCGAGTTTCCTTCTCGCTGTCATAATCAAGTTATAAGACAAGAATTCCCAAATTTCAGAGTAAACACATACACAGAATAGATTAAATGAACATTTCCTATGTTTTGTCGAACTTGAATTTTCTCAACTTTTGTATTGCACCGCACGGTCAAAAACCGATTTACACATCCTGAAACCTAACCGGAAAGCAACTTCTGGTTCACTCGCTCTTCATCTATACGCTAAGGGTTACAATTTCACAATTGGTACAAGTTATCCTTTTTAATATAAAAATTAATTAATTCACGCTGCATCTGCAATCCAAGACTTTGAAGCCCGGGGTAATGGTATAAATTATTCTCAGAATCATCTTCCACTGCAAAAGTCAATTAATAAATATCTCGTTCTTGTCTCGTAGGGTCGACCTGGAAATCCTGGTTTAACCGTAGTTGGGCCGAAAGGCGATAAAGGAGAACCGGCCGAGCTTCCGCCAAATTTTTTCAACTATGAAGTGGCTACTCGTGGACCGGTTTATGTCCAAGTTCCGGGCCCGCCAGGTCCAAGAGGAGAACCTGGTTTGCCTGGTTCACCAGGTCAATAAAACAAATTGATTTATTATTATTTTTAGTTGTTTAATAGCCCAGTGTCAGTGTGAAATTTCATTTCATTCAACAAATTTATTTTATGCACGCAGGACCACCGGGGATTTCTGCTCTCGGTGAACAGGGAGAGCATGGTCCACCTGGTCCTCCTGGAATTGGAATTCCCGGTAAGGATATAAATTCTGCAGGCGAAAACATTGTAGAACTAAACAGTAGTAAATATTAAAATTCGCCGCTATTGACAATTTTATATTAAATTCATGCTGCGACAGGCAAAGGCATTGCAGGTTTGCGAGCCCGACTCAAAGAAAGTAACAACAGGATAATCTAAATTAAAATATTGGTTATAATAAATTGATATTAATTATAATTTCTTTTTTCTGCAGGCCCACCCGGGCCACCTGGTCGCCATGCATCGGAGCCATCAACTAAAATAGTTCCAGGGGCAGTCATTTTCCTAACAAGAGAATCTATGCTAAAGGTTTACTAATACTATAACTGTATAGATTAAACTAAATTGATTCATCTGATTTAACTAAAGTGGACTCTCTACGTACATATTATAACCTTTAAAATGCATAATATCAAACGTCTCGGTTGTTATACTCAGGTATTAGAACGACTTTCCGATCCAACCTTACCGAACTTTCCTTTCAGGCCACGTGGAAAGCCAACCCATTTCCCACAAAACATTTGTAGATATTACGTCATACCGTGCGGTACGGCGAATATCAATTAATTTTTTATATTGTATCAATTTTCGTACATTCAGCTGATAGAGAATCCGCTAATATCAGAATCGAAGTTTTGACTTTATTAATCGGAGAATTATGCCAACACCGATTACTTGTTAAATTAAACAACTACACTAACCAGCTAACAGTTATTTAATAAATTTTGTCCAGGCCTCCGAGTATAGTCCAGTCGGGACCATCTGCTATGTTAAAGATGAAGAACGTCTGTTTGCCCGGGTTTCAGCCGGTTGGAAACCCCTCCTGGTACGCTTTTGTGTGCGTGTTTGTCTCTTTTTTGTTCTTTTTTTTCATTCGCTTTGTTTCAACCAGAACAATCTACGTATTTGTACATCTTGTCACATTTATTATTTTAGATGGGTGAACTTATACGCGCCCCACCCTCCATGGCTCACAGCGAGTACACAACTGAACCACCAAATGCAATTCGACCGCCCTTTGAAGCATCCAGTTTAACAAATAAAATTGAAGGGCCCAATGTAAGTCATTCATTTTAAATTAGTGCCTTCCATAAATGCATCGACTTGGTGAAAGTTTTGACTTTCACCAATTTCACTCCATTTCTTCTGGATTTCTCGAAGGTTCTTTCATACTAACCACATATTAATTAATAATTGTGACATGGTTGATTTTTTTCACCCGCAAGCATCATAAAAGGGACTTGACTTCTGTAAGCTAACATTGTATTTTCTACATTTTTGTATATTGTCGTCAACAAATTCTTAAGCTTCTGGCTTTCTAAATATTATAACGCATTACCTAAGCTGTGTAAGAACGCAGTACGTAGTGATTTGATCTCTAAGCATGCCAAAATATAAATATGAATAAACCATTCATAAAGTGTTGAATACTCTAGTTACGGTTGGCCGCCCTCAATGATCCCTCGAGCGGTGACATGGTAAGTGAGAAATTCGAACGGTGAAGGTCTCACTCATGACATGGTTCATAACCCTTTCACCCCTCCCTGTGTAATGTGCTGGGGATTGCTCAAACGAAGTCGAGATGTACATTTGCTTAGAAAATTTAAAGTAGATTCTAATGAATTGTCACCATTGTGTCATTCAATTCGCGTAATCGAGTAATCGACATTTAATTGAGTACAAATATGTGCATCAGTTCACTCTGAGATCCTCTAGATTGAGATTCACTGGGAGGGGTGAGATCTTATGAACCACCTTGCGAATATACATATGTATTATAATATAATTTGGCCTCGATAGCATGGTGTCCGTGGGGCCGACTACTCTTGTTACCGTCAAGCAAGAAATGCTAATTTGGTTGGCACATTCCGAGCTTTCCTAGCTTCCTACGTACAAAATCTTGACTCAATAGTCAAGTACACGGATCGTAATTTGCCTGTCCTGAATACTAAGGGAGAGCTTTTATTCAATTCCTGGGCTGATATATTTCAAGTTTCTGGGGCTTTCCTCTCAAGACCCCCTACAATCTATTCCTTCAATGGACGCAACGTCATTCAAGACTTTCACTGGTGAGTTCCCCCTATATATGTATGTTTGGTTTATTATTATCAAGTTTCGCTAGGCACTTGTTTATATGTAGTGACGGTAAAGAAAAGTAACTTTCATTTTCTACTAAACTTTCCCTTTATCTTTCTTCTTAGAAGTAGGTCATGTACGTATTTTCTTGTCTTTGGTATCTTCTGCTCTCTTGTTTACCTTAGAACGTTGATTTTGAATCGAAAGACTTTGTTAGTTCAAATATTACTCACTTCATCTCGTCAAATATGATTTACAGTAGGACATATTATGGTACCTTTAACTTTGCATTGACCACACAAATGACGATTTTGTTCTACAATAATTGAGAACAGGACTTCTCTCAAAATACTCATGTACGGGATCGTACCACAAATGGTACTTTGGTACTTTGGTGTAACGTCGGTGTAACTTGTTACAACGTTTACACGACAACTCAGTTCTCCCATATCTCCGGGCAACTGACTAGAAAAATCCGGATTCGATGCCGCATAGATGATATGTAGAATTATTTTTCTGCGAATGTTCGCAAACGGAGATGGTGTTGAACTTTCTCCCATGATTAACTTTCCATTTAACCGCTTTCTAATTCTCTCCAAAAATAAATAAACACTGGACATTGCTTCAAGTTTTTCTTCTGGCGTAACTGGGATGAGTAATCCAGTGTATAATCAGTAGCACCACTATCGGAAACACTATCGAAACAACTTTTGTTAAAATAATGCTGTCATATGTGATTCCTTCGTTAAAGTAGGAAAATTTATTTCAATTTATGTTGTTTAATTTATTCAATAAACTACACACCGATTTTCAGAGAAACTGATAGGTTCGTAATTTGCAGTAATTGAGGAATCGTGAAATTAGAGGTGCACCACTTTTACGAGAGAGTATTTCTAGAATAATTCTTGAAATACTCGAGACACAATTATTGTGTCTCGTTCGATGGTAGAGCGATATAATCTTTTGTGAGGTGAGTGCAGAATTAATACACATTAAGCTGTGGTTCATTTATTTCAGGCCTAAGAAAATGGTTTGGCACGGGTCAGACAGTGGGGGAATACGAGACAAGTCGGCCTATTGTGAAGCATGGCATTCGGATACACCTTCTAATATAGGCTTGGGTTCTGACCTTCTTAAAGGACAGTTATTGGGCCAAGAAAACATTGGCTGTAATAATAAATTAGCGGTTCTATGTATTGAAGTTGCTAGTCAGCATAATAATTACCGAAGAAAACGAAGTAGTGACTCCACATCTTCAACATCTTCAGATTTCATTACTCTAGAAGATCATTCATTAAAAAATCTTACATTTGAGCATTACTCTCAATTACTAGACGAATATGATGATATAAATAATAGTAAGAATAGTAATATTGTATAAAACCGTTTGGCGGAGAAAGTTCTTCATTCGAATTATTAAGAATCAAAGTTGGAAAACTTACACTATTATCATATTACGTCATATCCACCACAACTTTTTAAGACTTGTGATTGACATTTGGTAGGACACAGATCTTGTAGTTCAGAAGTGTCTTCCAAATATGCACAATATAAACTTCTCATCTCAATTGAAAAATTCTCAAGTATTAATATCAATTCAGCGATAAGTGACAGTAACTATTGTCAAGTTAACTTTTATTGTGTCGAGTCCTTTGGAAAATAATTTTCCATTGAGTGAAGGCTTTAATTTCTGACAAATGCGTCACCTCAATATGCTTTTATTACCGATTAAAAAAATTAGACTAGGTTTTTGAATTTGTACACAACTGTTTCGGTGTTACCTAATTTACGACACAATTTTATAGTAATGTACGCAAACTTTTATTACTGCCATTATGTGTTGTTCTCTGGGAAGAATGATTTGGCTGACGACGATGCTGTTCTAGATGTCTGACAAGGAAACAAGCTCCAAGTGAAAATCAGATAAGGCTGAAACGCCCTGGTTTAGTACTTCCAGATTTTCTGGTCAAAATGTCTCTATGCTTCTGGTTTTGTCGGCAGATAAAATTATTTTCTGATTGCTAGTGGATGGGGACATTTGTAAATATTTTATGCTTGTCGAAATATTAAAAAATAGGAGGAACAAAATCTGATCTGTCCAGAAATCGGTCAAGTTTGTGCATGTCAATGCGAATATGACCTCCCGACGCAGGAGTTGGTGTTCGAGTCGATCTGTCTTTTTAATGAAACTGGTTGTTTCCTTGTCCGACCGGAACACACCGTGTATGCTCTTTTGCACTTCCAAAAAGACGCAGACCCTTTTCTCAAAACTTTGAAAACGGTAATACTAATACGCCAATTTTGAGTAAGTACTTATGTTCAGTACAGTATTGTAACAATAACCAAAGATGGTAAAAGTATGGTATTACCAATTATTATAATCGTCTTTGAATACTGAAGTTATAATAATAAGGAATTCTGAAATGTTTCGCCGCTCGTGTTTGTTGATATGCAAAGTTTTTAAAAACATTTGCATACGAGTCATTCATATCGTGTACGTGTGTGGTAGTATGTTTATGTGTCCTTAAACGTATTTATCCAACAGTTACACTTTTTGACGAGCCGATGGATGGTTCTGGTTTTGTCGAAAAATTATTATTGGTGTTGATTTATGCTAGTATTAGACTTTTGAAAATGCGCCATTTCAAGTGTGTCTGTGTGTTAGCAATGTAATGCGTATGTTCTCGGCAATGTATACATTTCGGTCATTCCTATAAAGCATTGGCTCCAAAATCTCACTCTTTGGAATTTCGCGATCCAAACATGTCAAAAAATTTCGAAGCCTTTCCAATGGTTTTACTCACATTGTAATAGGTCCAATGCTCTAGGTCGTCTTGCCTAATAGTGAATAACAGGTACATTAAATTCTTGGAGAAGAATCAGAAAAGATTTCCAAGCTCAGTCAAAATGTGAGTTAACTCATATCATTGGAAAGGTCTCGAATTTCTGAACATGATTGACAAAATTTAAAACCGTAGAAATATGGGAATGAAAGATTAAAATTGATAAATCCTCATTCCACTTGTCTGCGCATGTATCCTGTCCTGTTGTGTTGTATACTTGTATACCACAAGGCCTGCAACACGTAAACGTTCTGAATGGTTAAATGGATTTTTGTAACGTCGTGGATCAGCATTCTTACACTTGTACTCGTTTGTAATTTGAATCATGTGTGTGATCTTGAATAGTAATGTCATGTAATAAGATTATGTAAGGTTCAAAGAAAGTTGTACGAACAGACTAGACTCGCGTTAATGTATTTTGCTTGTTTAAGTTAAGTTGAATATTATTATTACACTGAGTCCGTCAGAAACAGTCTGACCTTAAATGGTGTTGATTTATGAGTGAGTGCTAATACAATAATAGTATATAATACACACTATCCAACGTACGGACTCCCTAAATTCATTCGCCACACTATTAATGGCCATTATATGATTCTGTCATGTCTTTTTATGTCGCGAACCCATGATAATGCATGGATTGCAAGCCAACAATGAGTGTTAAGAATAAAAAAAACTTATCAAGTCTATTGTGTTTTTGTGTACTCAACTACAGTTCAGTTTATTCGAGGAGAAAGGACAACGAATGAATGAATGTATGTAAATCTGTAAACAACTTTCGTTCGTATCATACCAGCAGACATATCCGTGAAGTGGTACAAGTTTTACTCCTGATTTCTGCGTAATTCTGTCATTAAAGAACCTTACCACTCGGTCATGGCTTTTTGGGTGAAATCTATTTATTTTGAAGAGGAGACAACTTGCGCGGTTGATCATTTAGAACAATCTAATATAAGGTTAAAATGTACGTTTCCAACTTGAACTACCTAAGGAAGTAGAACGCCTTGGTTTTCCCGAAATTTTAGAAAAACGATCTCACAGGATTATTTAAATTCCGCTTTCGTTTGCAGCCAGATGTTAAAATTAAAACCGGTTTTGACCACTGCAAGCTTTAGGTAAAATCTGGTAAGGTCCTGAGGTATGAGCAGTACGCATTTTGCCAGAACTCTAAAAATGGGGTACGCAGAGATGAAGTAGTCATTAAACTGCTTAGCCAGCTCTGCTTTTAACGAAGTTGTCATTTTTATGATCTGTTATTGTATTATGAGACCTGCTTTTTTGCATATCTGCACGACAAAAGCGGAGTCACGTTTCCCTATTTCGAAACATTTCCTCTGATGACTGCTACATTTTCAAGTTTATTTTGAACCATTTATGCTTCCTGTCGAATTATAGGGTAAATGTCTGTTCTCTGCGCGACTGACTGCTTACGGGCTGCTCACCCACAGACAGAATTACTGTTTTGTTATGGAATTTGGGAACATGGTTGAAAATTAAAACACGCTCAGGCCAGGCTAAATAATTCTATGTTAGATTAGTCATTTTGAGTGACCTGGCTGGCAATTTGAAGTCCTGGAAGCCAGATAATAAATGATAATAATAAATAATAAATAATAATAATAATAATTATTAATATTAATATTAATTATTAATAAAATTTATTAAATAATAATTATTAATATTAATATTAATAATAAATAATAAATAAATGATATTACGTTGTTCCATATTTACAAACCACTGCCGCTTTTAGGAGGTTCCAATACATTGAATAATGTCTGAAACATCATTATTGGAATGTCTCAAATTTTAGTATAAAAACAAAATCTTTCTGCTGACAATTCTGACACTGCGCTCATCACACTAGACAACGTCTGGGAAGAAAGCCGGGTTTTCTCAATGCTATTCTCTATAAGACATTTGAAATTTGGGTTTGTTCGGTGAATACCCGTAATGTTTGAGAAAGCAGTTGATATATAGGCAATGCTGATTCCCTGCAGAAATTTGAATTTTTAAAGTTATTTGCACTTATTCTGTTTATCAGACTTACAGGGTCTCGTGGTTTCGGAATTTGACTAATTTGTATATAGTGTCATTGGCTCTTTACATTTTTTACGGATTTGGCAAAAGTTAGTAGTTTCTAGGAAAATTATTGTGATACAGTTCCGACGACAAGTATTCGATTTATCCTCTTGTGAATAAAGTTTTTTAATAGCAGTTTTGCTCGAAGACTGATTTCAGTACACTGGATAGACAGAGACTAATCGACAAAACGAGTAAAGTAACCTATGATTATTATAGCCGTCTGAGACTCGTAAATAAGAATCCTTTTAGCCCGTAAACAAATTTGTGAAGAATTTCACTTCATTTACCACAGAAATTCGCAACTTTGAGTTTTACGAAGGTGATGACAACTTTGAGGAAGACGCCTGTCTGATTGAGCTCGACTGCCGTTTCCGAGTGCCCATTCAGCAGCATGAATAATGAATACTCTACAGTGCTCGTACGACTACTCTAATTCTGAACATAAAACTAAACAGTAAATTTTGGGTAAACTCTCAAATAGAAATAGAAGAAAAATTGTAAGAAGTAAAAAAAATATTTAAACTGTTAAATCGTTTTACTCTTATTTATGTGTCTTACTTGAACACCTGTCTGTCCTTGCTCGTGTCCTTACAAATACTTGGAAACTAAAAACATTTTGCAGTTCACTAGATATTTTGGCATTGGGTGGCCAGGCCAGGCGGTTAACGATAACGAACCTCCAAGCCAACCGCAAAATGATTCCTCCATCACGCCTTCATTTAGGAATTGCAATTTCAAGTTTTAAGTGCTTAATAAATTAATCTCCTCTGACTTTGATTTTGCTTTCTTATGAAAGAGTTTAATACTTTTTCTCATTTGCATGCATTTGCCTTGCCTTGCAGCACCTCCAGAATTTTACAAACGATGAGGGACGAACCGACGCGACGGGAACAGATTTGTTCTGGTTTTTGGTTCTCGTTTGAAAACATGTTCTTGATTTGATTCACATTTCCACGGCTATAAACACCGCACGATGAACATTTCTTTCCTTGGGTACCTACTTTCAACACAACCTCTTACAATTGGCAAAATCATCTTGCGTGCAAATTTTATACAAAACTAAGTTATCTGAGAAGTGTAGAGCTCAAATTTTACGTCTTGCAAAAGCAGAAGTAACAAGACTTTGCACGACTGACGCTTCTGCCATGTATCAGCCGTAGTGAGTTGAAAATCTCCACACTAAAAGCCCATCTCTTTTGCGTGTCGAGCTCCATTGTCAAACCAAATGTTGTCGAAGAAACTTTAGTTTGTTTCAGTTCACACCAGATAAGAAGAAAACGCTAAAAAAAGAGAACAAATTTTATTGTCTCAAACTAATTGTTCATCCTTGAACCCAGCACGACTGTGCTTTTAATTGCGTGCGTGTAATTTATTTATACACGTAACGTACGGGTCCAATCCCGAATAGTGCGTCGAGGCAAGTAAAGTGTAGAAAAATTAGAGACGCCTAGCATTAATTGCAAGAAAATGAAGCTCTATTGTTTTGTGACCTCTGTGTTCATAATCCTAGTGATTCAATTATTTAGTCAAAACCTAACGTCTGCACTTTTACCTCCAAGATTAACTCCGGTGAGACTTTATACTAGTTTCTCCTGAATTCTAATTAATATCCTCAAGATCGGAGATTGTTTTTTAGGATGTCCTGTCATTTTAATAAAGTAAAATGGTTGCAGGGAGTGCCTTGCTCGTTCACAAAAAATAGACGAGAATGAAATGTGAAGTTCTAAGATGGTTTTTGTATTAAATGAACAGAACTTTACAAAAAAATATGTCAGAATTGATACAGTAATTGTCAGGTTTAATAAATTTTTACAGCACTTCAGTTTTCCACTCAAAAACGAGAAAATGGGCTGTCAGTATAACTAATGTGTAACAACGTCATGTTCTTTGAGTGATAATGAGTGGATTTGATGATCTGTACAGAAAGGCAGATTTGACTGAGTAATTATCGGGTTTATTAAATTTTTGCGGTTTAGTACTAGAGTTTTCTATTCAAATCATGCCATTCGGTATTGTAAATAATGCGTAACGACCTGTAGTGTAGTTCTCGTTCTCCGTGTTGCACGACTATGTACAAAAACCTATAAATCATCAAGCTTTAACATGGCTATTAAAACTGACCAAATGTCAGCGTGTTAAAGTTGCCAAATAAAATTATGACCACTCATGAAGTGGAAGAATTCTAAAGACAGGCAGACTGAAGGATTTGGCTTGTGCCTGATGACTTGTTCCAACAACCCAGCTAGTTATGTAAATTTTTACCTGACGAATGAACAATTGTAGTTATAATAATGAAACGGTCAAATGGCAAAAGTACGGGTGGGATAATGAGAGACTTAATGTGCAAATGCATGCTTTGCATAGCATTTATATCCATGCTCATCCTCATAGTTATATTTTATTGCGGGTTCATAAAACAAAGACACGGGTCTGTCTTCGAATAAATTAATTCACGACGACGGCAGAGACTGATTAAAACAAACTCATTTGCATGTTCCATTTATTTAGTTCAAATATTTTAATCAGCAAAATTCGCAAGTAAGGGTTTCGCTCGTGTAACGTCGTGTAATAGAATGGGAATAAATAATGCAAAAATTGTCAAAATGTCACGTTTGATCTCTGCTCCCCACGAGCAATATATGTGTCAGGCTTTGTCGATAAAAATCAGAAGAGTGTAGTGTAGTGTAGTGAAAATAACCATCCGCGGCAGATTACACGAAGATCAACTACTCCAAAAAGACAGAATTAAGCGTCCAGGAAAGAACTGAAAAATAATGACTCCATATAAATTCGAGTACATACACCGGGTATAATGCCTTAATTGTAGTGTCAATTCAGTCCGGATAGTGGTTCGGGCAACAGCTAGATTGCTCGCTATATTGAGGGTTTGATCCCTCGAGTACACATTACGTGGTGGAGATTCTGAAGAGACTTTTCTCAATGGGGTTTTCCCACTAGGAGTACCTTCCCCAGGTTTTTTGATTGAGTGATTCATTTAACTGTCACTGTCACATCGATACGTGTTCTTTAAGCCACACGGACAGACTACTCGCTAAAACAAATGAGACGGAAGGCTTCTTGATTGGTTTTCACTATAGAATTAATTGGCATCACGCTCGCGGAAAATATGCTATGAATTTGGCAATGCTTAATCGCCGAATATCATGGTCTCGGTAATGTGTAATTTAAAATTCTAGTTTCGTGTCTACCCTTGAAGTGAACACAATGTCGCTGAGCCTGGAATATCTTACGAATTTATGCAATTAAGTTTGTTGGTAAAGAAAAATTCACGATCTGTATTTGTGTGACAAATTAATTATTATATCTATTTAACAGCTGGTCTACAAGAGGCAACATCCTGAACTAGCGTGCCTACGAATATACGAGTTAATTACATTAAAACGACTAAGATTTGACCTAGCGACCAAATTTTCTTGTCAACTTACGACTTACGAGTTCAAGTTCCCAATAAAGAATAATGACTAATTTATGTGCCGTGAAATATTGCGATGATGCTTTCCTTGAAAGGACTTCCCGTCTGTTGAAATGTTAATGAAATGGTGAAAAGTTAGTTGTATTGTTTCTGTCTGACATGGTAATCATATGCTGTCTTCATGCGTTATTTTCACAGTCCACAGGCCATACATTCTTACTGACAGGTGGTAGGTTGCTATTTTGTACACAAGTGTGAAACCCACACATAACAAAAAACAAATTTGTTAAAAGTTAAAAGAATCTCATGTAAAACAATGTTTGAAATACTCATTATCCTATCCCATCTTTCTACTACTACAGAAAATCGAGTATAATTTATTATTATTCTCTTTCACATTTTAGCCACGTTCCTCTTCAGATGAGTCCTCTTGTAAATGCAATCTAACTGAGATCTTCACAGAGCTCCCTTATTTAATTCAGGTAAGTATATGCCCGAGAGAGCGCCCTTATCTCTTAGATTAAATTTCTACACCCATTTTTGGAACTAAATTGAATCAGTGCCATGCGGGTGATTCAATGACCGACCAACAGTACTAAAATTTTTTGGTCTAGGCGATTGGAATGGACGATAGGACAAAATTCCCGTTCAAAGGAGACAGAGGAGAACGTGGTGGAGAAGGTCCGTCAGGTCCACAAGGTAAACATTCGTCGTGATTTTAATGTAATTGGTTTACAAATTGGTAATGAACATGCGAGATTTACAATAGCACCGTCGTCACCATAACGCTAATTACTCAAACCCACGATCGTAATTATGTTGATGCTGCAGCTTTATGTGATAATACAATATTGTATGAAATAGGCATGCAAGGATTCCCAGGAAGGAAGGGGAATACAGGAGAAAATGGGCGTGACGGATTACCTGGGCTGAGTATAAAGGGTGAAAGGGGTGACCAAGGGATTCCGGTGAATTTATCATTAGTCACTTCAAAAAATTCAATCATTTCACAAAGTGATATAGCGAAAATTCATTAAAAATAGGGAGTTGTGGGATATCCAGGAAAGAGAGGTCAGAAGGGGGAACCTGCCCCACGTATCTACCAAACAAGGACAATTGATGGAACCGTTGTTGAAATTAAGGTAATTAACTTTATTTGTTACTTAAATTACATAAAACTACTAATAGCAATAAATCGGTGATTTGTATTTGCAATTTCTATTAAATAAATAATAAATTAAAAGGGTGAGAAAGGAGAGGCGGGTAAACGAGGAAATCAAGGTGATACCGGTGAACCTGGGCAAAATGGAAGACACGGAGTTCCAGTACGTTAAGAATATAAATCCCTGCAGAAACTGTTAGCAAATTTCTCAAAATTAGTTAACAATCTTGGTTTGTATAATTATTGTACAGTAGTTTTGCTCGATTGAAAGGGATTAAGCATCCAAGGAGAGAAAGGAGCTAAAGGAGAACCCTCGGAACTTCCACCAATGGAGGAATTAAGAGGTCCAGCTGGACCACGTGGACCTCCTGGATTACCTGGAAGGCGTGGATTCTGTAGAGGCTGCGAATCTGGAAATAAACTTAAGAAAGAGGAGCAAGGTCCAATTTTTATTCCAATGAGGGGACCACCTGGTCTGCAGGGAATACCAGGCTTGTCCGTCGTTGGACAGAAAGGGGAACCAGGAGAAACTGGTATAATAATTTAATTGAAGCTCTGAAATTTAGATTACCACTGATAAATTCAGGATTACCAGTGATACCTTATTCAGAATCCATGGTTGAGCCCATTATTAATATTTGCCACTGTGATTTAATTCAGGTCCAACCGCTCTGTCAGCTTCCCGATCCTCACCTGTGGAGGTATCCAGTCAAGAAATTCTTCAAGTAAGACCAGAGTATTGAATAAGAAAAAACTGCAGGTGGACTTCTTTCACTTCCGGGTTGGAAAATGTTGCATGAAATTATAATTGAACCTAAGTTGTCCAAACAAGAACTCCCGAAAAAACATTATCTAAAGGGGACCGCAGCTAGCTTTATGATTTCCACTCCGTGCGATTTGGCCAAATTATCCTAAAAATATTGTGATGAGTTTCAATGGATGATTTCTTTAAACTTGAACCCATTACTCCGTTATAACGTTTGACTCAACAGTATAAGTTCCAAGAAAGGTATTATTTTTGTCCAAACTATCGTGAATCGTGGTAAAGTAAGTTTCCTGCCACTCTCAGACCCAGCTAGTCACACAACGCGTCGTTCGGGGCTGTGATCACATACATAATCCGACTTCCTGGGATTGGGAGTGAACCTTAACAAAGTAGTGAAAATTGAAACGGTGTGCGGCGATGGGTTCTACGTTGGTCTACAGAGAACAGAATTGGGGTCCAGACGCTATGGGATTCCGTGCTCTGACTATACACCCTTAGGTCAAACGGTACCCTACCTCAAACTCTGCTTCAGTTTTCACTAGCCATTTTCATCTATATATTTTACTACGAATCGCACGGGATCACTTTTATGGGATTACGGCGGTTTCACTTACATCTGAGTGTTCTTCTTGACTTTCAACTGGATTTGGAAGACCGAAACCGATTCTTGATTTTTTATCCGGAGTTGCAAAAAATATCATTATTGGGCGAGACTTTTAAAATTTTCTACAGGTGTCTTATAGTCATCCCGTGGGAACACTCGCTTTTGTTACAAACGACGAAACTCTCTTTATCTATACCAGAAGAGGTTGGAGAGAAGTTGAGGTGCTCGACCAAAGTCTATTTTTTCTCACTTAATAAAAATCTGAAAAACAAATAAAATATGTATCGCCTACTTACTTTTTAGTTGGGGCGTTTCTTGTCTGCGTCCAATGATCGGAGGCACCAGTATCATGCTAGAGCGCACACACAGCCCAGAGAGTGGACTCATTCACAGTAACAACGTCTAGCTGATCTCGTCCCTGTGCTTTCTCAAGCCATCTTCCCAATCACCAAAGCAATGTCTTCAAGCGTCCGAAAATACACATATACTTTTAAAATTTCAACATTTCTTTTTCATTCATAGCAGCTTTTCACAAAATACATTTAGTCCTGAACCGATGGTGATAGTTAATACTTCTCATAGAAACAATATATTTCCTGGCACGTCCATTACAGCCAAGCTGAAATTGCAACTACTGCCGGAAATACACTTTTCAGAAGTCACAAATTATTGGAACATCCGAGATTTTGATTCTGAAATTCTTAAGCTTAGACAAGCACCGTGTATTTCATTAGAATAGGACCACCTCTGCATATACTTCAGGCACGGCGACCGGACATCAGTGCCACACTTAACCGATCCTCAACAAACGTTTTCAGTCTGCGTGTGTGATTGTTGCCGTGAGAGTGCTATGAATTGGATGGAGCACTCGTGTAGTTGAGAATCTAATATACCCTCCCAGCTAGGCACTTCAAGTTTGTACAGACGTGGTCCAATTCTATTGATACATCAGGTATTATATCGTTGCAACTGAATGTTTTGTGGTCACCCAGTTTAATATGATTAAAGAGAGCTTATGAGTGTGTGGATGAAGATCTTGCTTTTTCTTATGTAATTGTCGCACCTTCTAACCAGATAATTTAACCTGAACATTAAATCGAACCAATCAAAACTCGAACTTCGAGATGTCCACTCAACTTTCCATGTTCCATGAAGAGATTGGTCTGCCCCTTTACCGATATCCTTGAAGAGGTATTCTGATCCTTTCCGGACAGGATCGGAACATATTCACCTTATAGAAACGTCCCGTACCTAATAAATTCTATTAGGATAGCTGCGGGTTGAGCCAAATCTTGCATTTTCGGATTCCTTATAAAATTCTGGTAACACGGTAGATTCTCTAAAATTTTAAACTTCGGAACAGACAATTTAATTAAAACATTCCGGGTTGTACTTATACACATGAATTCATATCTTCCTTTCATCTTTCTTCGAGATTTTTTCCGATCTTGTACACGGACACAACTATGCAGCCCCAAAGCTGGGTCAACTTTGGTGTCTATAGTATAGAACTATAAAGTAATGTTATTGGGCAGTTCGCTTATGGACTTTACGGCCTCCGTTGCAATGGACTGGATTGTGTATTTGTAGCATAGCGGTCCAATGTGTTAGCCTTTTCGGGTTTGGAGTCTTCACGAAAGTTGTTCAGCGAGTCAAAGGGCTAATCTAAAATTCAGTTCAATCCAACTTAAAGTACTTACAAAGTATGTGTGAATGTGAAAGAAATTTTTATTCTGGTTTGCGGGAGGTACACTAATTATATATTTATATTATTTGTATGTCACTTTTGTTCAATTGGCTTAAGGAGGTCAATAAATGACATTGAAAGGTGACTGATTAACATTCCCAAACAGACGTGGTAATTAAAAACAGAAAAAAAAGTAAAGACTCAATACTACGCGGATTGCCTATGCTCATAACTTGGTCAATATTCGTAAAACATTTTTGGTAAATGTACTGATCAATACATTTTCGTACAGGACTATTTTTTAAATTGATTACGTGATTTATGTTTGGTCCGATTGCGTAAGACCTTGTTTTGATTGAATCAGCTGTGGTGGTTCGTTGACCGGACGGACGGACATGTCTATAAAAGGACAAAGCGTCGTCTTCCTTCCTCACTTTCGTTCTCATCGTTCTCGGAGTGTCATCTGTCCACAATTCTCACTCATCTCAAACAACTGAACGTGAAACTGAACAAAGTGAATTCATTTCAACTGATCAAAACCAATCAAATCTCACTCCTATCTTTTCCTCGTCTTCTTACTCTGAATCAACCAAAAAAAATGGGAATTGACAGCTCAAGTAAATTGTATTTCGGCAATCTACCACCTCATGCCTCCGAAACATTAATACGACATTTCCTCAGTCAACACAACGGTAAGTACTATCGCTTTTCAAAATCTTGAATCCACCCCGAATTTATTTTTCATATTATGTAAAAATTCCTTCATCTTTTACGGTCGTTTTGTGTAAAATCTGTCCGGTGTCAGTCAAAATCCAGCGGCAACGGCAGGGGTTTACTTTACTCATTCCACAAAACCTTATACCCCAGTCCAGACGCGTGAATTCCGACGATTTTTGAAGTGTCCGGTTTATTTATTATTAGTTAGTGGCTTGTTCAGAGGAGAAATGTGTATTCTCTGATAAAATTTATTATTCAAAAATGATTTCTGGACTGGAGACTATTCCCGCATGACGTATATTTTCCTGCTTCCCATACCATACGAAGTGTGTCTGAGTCTGAGTACAACAAACTGTACAATGAGACTTAGTTTGTCATTTAATTAATTTTAATTTCGGATTCAGTTCTAATGTTGATTTCAATATGCCTTAAACCGTTTAAAGTTTTTCTTTCCAATTTTAGAAAAGTTTTTAGTAATTTTGTTTTGTTCTAATATTTCATGCGCAGGAGGAGTGTCATCCATTGTGTTGAAGAAGGGTTACGCTTTTGTAGAATGTACAGACCAAGCAATGGCCGACATTATCATCGATTCATACCAAGGACGAAGTTTTCTGGGTAATCCACTGGCCGTGGAACCTGCTTTCCGCGGGCCAAGAACCAACTTCAAAAGTTCTCCACGCATCGTCGTCTCGGAACGTAAGTTTGTTGAACTCAAATTCTTGCCTTGCTTGCTTAAATTCTGTTATGATCCGTTCTTTCATTAAGCATAACGACAAGTCAATGCGACTGATTCGAGAGCCCATTCACATCACATCGCGCGTTGCCGTTTTTCTCATTCACTATCACTAGATCGCAGTAGTAACACCTTATAGCGGGATGAAAAAATAATTCTCGAATTCTGTTCGGTTACTTTGGCGGTTTTCGGTTTTATATTTTCATGATTTGTGACACGATGATGAGGTGGCAAACCATAAAGTGCTATAAATGGTTTGGTAGTTCAAATAAATGTATGATGGGCTCACATTTCGCAATTATGGTTTGGAAAGAATTATAATAATGATTATTTTCTGCCCGACAGATAAAATGTACGGCTACGACAACACGAAGAATCTAATTAGTCCTCACTTCATGAGTCTCGCTAGCCTAATGCCTGAAAGCACTTACCTGTACATCCCAAGCAATTTCGTTGGAGCAGTCATTGGAAAGAAAGGATTAACTATCCGTAGTATGATTAGGGAGTCTGGAGCATCACTAAAAATTGAAAACATTATGACCGATATTCCAAATGATACCACAACGGAAAGACGAGTCACGATTTTTGGACCATTAGATGCTCACTGGAAAGCTCAATTTTTGATATTCCAAAAGTTGACCGAAGATGGCCGGCTTCCACACGACTTAAAACTTACATTAGAAGTTGCAGTTCCTTCTGAGATTGTTGGAAGACTCATCGGAAGAGGAGGTATGCGAATTAAAGAAATTCAGGCTGATACTGGAGCAACTATAAAATTTCTGACAGAAGGAAAGGGGAACACTCAAGCAGAGACATTCACACAAATGTATGGGACCTTTCAGTCGCTGTACAATGCCCAATTGAAAATCCGCCAGATAATGCATACAAATGCAGTTCAATACAGGCGTCGTAATTTCATGTTTGGAGCAAATGGTAATGTCCAAGTTGGTGGTCAACGGGAGGGAGAAAGACTTCAGTCTGGTCGGGAAGACTTAAAAATAATATCCCCCCTTCCAACTGAACAAACCATCGCACCTTCAAATATTTAACTTTACGACGAATCCAATCAGTCGTTGAATGATGAAAGGAAGGTACATAAACTTTCATTTATTTAAGATTTACATTATAATGTATTATATAATATTCAAATCGGAACTAAAACCACGAATTTATATTCAAAATTGTCAATTGAGTAAGGAATGTAATAGTAACTAAAATGTGGCGTGGAAATTAATTTAATAAATAACCTAACATTCAAAACTAAAATTATGATTCGTTCGGTCCTATAATTCAGTTCACTGTAGTTTCGTAGAGTTTCTAAGCAATTTTGTTATTTTCACTGAAACTGAATAGAGGTCACATCTTTCGTTCTTTCTTGTCTGCTCTAAGACAACCGAATTAGTACATTATTCAAGATAGTGTTAGATATGCATTGTATCCGAACAGGATCGGAACACCTCTCGAAAAAGAAAAAAATGACATAGCAGGAGATACACTCACGTGTACCACCTGTGAACGTTCCGATAGAAATTCTCGGCTGTGAAATTCAAAATTTTGGAATTCTATGCATGGATTGTGTTGATTGATTGATTGATTGATTGATTGATTCAAATTTATTTCCATGATAGAGACACGTAACACATACCAATAATAAATCTTACAACCTATTAAAGATATCACGATACGGTGTGCGAGAATTTCTTGAGAAATCCGAATAATGCAAGACGATCGGACTGCCTTGGCATGATAGAAGTTATAAGGTCCGGGACGTTCGTACTTCGTAGGGTAGGGTGAATGAGTATCGCTTCACTTTTATCGACAGATGCCATGGTCCTGTCCGGATACACTGTACGCAGTATGGCTAAAAGCTTTAGTAATAAAAACTGCTAAAAATCTGCTGAAGAATTCGTACTTTGACGTAATTTCTCCTTAAAATTATTGTGTGTTAGTTAAACTTAACTCTGTAAAAGAAATCTCAACAAAAATTAACACCTTTCGTCATAGGTCTGAAACTGTTGCATTAATTTGAACTTAATAACCCTAGCTTCTTTCAAAATTACAGGACAGGGTTATCAATCCTATCATCTGAGTCAAGCTCAATTCAAAATATGAATAGCTAAGAATGATTGGAATGTCTGGAATTTTTGGACCTGACATTCCTAATCATATTATATTCTTAGTTGAAACTTAGTAGAAAATCAGTTCTCTTTAGTTAATGAATCCACACCCACACCGAAAATAACCCCAAGTCATTGGGCCGCTCGATATACGCTCTCCGACCGTACCTTAGGTCACAGTAATCCTTCGCCCCTTCATGACGCCACAAGGTGAATTTACCCATTCATAATATCTAGAGGCTAAACGGTCGGCATATTTTCTGCAAATTGAAATACCGAATACTGTTTCCTCCAAGTGCTTTGCTAGTGAAAAATCGACTTTCTCCAAACCAGTCAGTCGAAGTCGAACGATATCAAAATGTATGGAAATATAGCAAAGAGATAGCGTTGGTGGATTTAAAGAAATAAATAAAAATTGTGTGTCATGTTATTTTAGCCGATAATCATTTGCTAGTGAAAAATCCTTATTTGAATGCACTCTTGATGTCGATTTAAGCGATAGTCAAGTAGTCAACGCCGCTACGCACATCCGATTCTAAAGCGGCATAGCATACATTATATCTATATCATCTAAGATTCTTTACAAAATACATAATATCAGAGCTTTTCTCTGATTCTCTGTGTTCGGTTGCAAGCGGGGAGCAAATGTTTATAATGTCGCTTGAAAATCTATCTATCAATTTATGAGCCACCAAGAAACAAAATCAAAAATTGAGCGAACCCCTAATTCCATAAGATGTGTTTTTCGTAAAATGCCTTTAGTAGTGTGAAAGTGTGATTTATACATATTTTATTTTCAATTGGTTCCGGAAGTTTAATTTTACGGGTACCAAGCAAAGTGTGACCGAGGCTTTGGTCTACCAAGACACAAGTTTAAATTGTTTGGCTTAAACAGGGTCCGAATGTTGACAACAGCCCAACAGCGTAAGCTAATATTCTTAACCATACTAAAAGAGATTGAACCTGTTTTGTCCAACTTTTAGCGATTTTTGAGTTGAATTGCTCCCAGCCCCATCTTTGATTCCACGACCCGTACTGTGCATTAGCGAAGGTAAACTTAAAAAAAAAGATTGTTGGGAAGAATTCCTCCACGTCCACGTATGTTTTTGACTTCCTCCTTTTTTGAGTGACGTAACGGACTAGAAAGTCATTTTGTCCCCTGGACTTCTCGCACGTCATCGTAATTCCATTTTCATCTGTTTTGTGGTATTCTGTTCAACCTTTCATCATAATATTTCACCTCTACAACTCATCAGTCATATAAATGTTTTATGGAAGGTTAGTCATTCCAAATTATCAGAATTAATCAATTCCAATCCCATTCAATTTTTATAACCACTCACTCTTACGATACGATTAGTGTTTTTTTTAAACACTTTTAATTAATCATTCCGTGAATTCTACTGTGTTCACTACTCACGTGATTGATCCATTGATTTTCTTACTGGAGCTGTTTCATGTAAGTATAAGTAACAAACAGGATACAAGGAACTGGTAATGTAATTTAATAAAAACTGGTAGTGTATGGACAACAAGGAATGATCATGTCACATGTTTTACTAGATTTTTCCAAAAAGAAACTGGGACACTTTGTTAACTTTTGTCATTAACGAAGAATTTCAATTATTCGATTCCATATATGTGGATACCCAACCGAGAATTACTACGAATGCTTGTGTAATAGTAATTGCGACGCTTGTGAGTGCTAGTATGCTATTAGTAAATATTGTCTGGTGGTGCCCTATCACTCAAAGTCAACATTAGGTTGTTTATGATAATTAAGAGTTTCCATAAAGGCTTGTGAGCGATAACCATAGGTAATGAAGAATTTATTTATGTACCTATGGAGTAAAAAGTAAAAAACACAAAATGGAATACGAGTTTCAAGTTAGCTTATTATTTCATTGTCTTCGCAGGTCAATACCATAAAGTAAATGAATTATAATGCTCTCCCTGTCTCCCTTCTAGTCTAGCTTCTAAGTCCCAGTCAATTCGTGTCTTATTCAGGTTAGATTAGAAAATAGAATGCAGAATTACAGAATAATAAGAATAAAGCTCAAGGCACGTACGCACATATTAAGTGCTAGGTCAACAGCCAAACTGACCACCTTTTCTCTAATTAGTTTTTATAAAGCCTACGATATTTTTCAGTCAGTTTGGCCTAGAATCTGGGTGGGTCACATCAACAGTTCCCGCGAACTGATAGATTTCTAGTTCTTATTTCGAAATGTTAATACGATATTTTAATTATACTCAACTCAACCATAAATATTCTTTATATACGTCTTGCTTTCTGCGAAATGATCAGAGCAGTAACAAATTAAATTGCAGTGGCAATGATTGCCTTCCTATTTAAATTGAATACAATCACAGTCCATCGCACTGGTATTGGCAACTAGTTTATGTTGTTAGTGTTAGATGTGTTCGAAAAGAATTTAGTGATTTCATTTCACATTTCAGACCTGAAAAATGATTTTTTGTAACAAAATGAATTTTATTCTATTGCTTTGCTTGAACAGATTGAGTCTGGACTCTGTAAATGAGTGAACAAGTAAAACATAAAACACGTGTGTCAATATTGGTAGTTACAGGAAATACGAACGATTAGAATAAGACATACGTATTTCCTTTACTCGACACATATGGTCGTCTATCATTTTCAGTCCAGATTAGTGGAAAGGAGCGAATTTGTGACATTCAATTCATGGCTGCTAAGTTAATACTAATACCACAAACAATACGTCAAAGCACAGCACGCCCGATCTAGGTCAGGTAGCATTTTTATTGTTTGTGGGTTGTCTTCATTTTGCAATAATTATTTTTATTTACGGAAGTATGTGACTAACCTGACACAGACATGTTGGCAAGGAAGTGGAAGGATGGTTGGAAGGGTTTGAGGATTTTGCACTCGTAAAAACTAACGAATGCTTGATTAGTAAGACCGAGAATGCTTCATTCAAAATTCAAACTACTGACTACTTTTTAACTGAAACCTCGATTTGTTAATCCAGTCGTATGGAATGTACGCAAAGGACGACGACAAGAATTGTCTGGGGTGTGAACGAATTGGTATCCTAGCCTTACACTTACTCCTTTAACTAATAATTTTACTTTTTTTAGAATTGAATAATGAAATGAGTGTGGCGAGACGACGAAGAGGAAGTTCAAAATCCGAGGATACACCATTGACGACTGAGTGGGTTTCTGATTATCGAGACGAAGATAAAGAAAACAATATGGGACGAGATCGAACTGGAGAATTTCATTCAGCCCTGAGGTCTCTTCAAGGTCGAGCACAAACTCGTCAATTACAGCCGACAAATGGGTTCAACAATAATAAAACCAATCGAAATTTGCAGCAGTATTCTGAATTCATGAATATCGCAAGGTTAGAAATTTGTCAAGTTAGAAATAGACTAAAAAATATTTCTCCAAAGTAGAATTATTTTATTGTGCCGTTGGAAACAAAACAAGAAACTTTCAACAGGATGGTTATTCGTTTATATTTCGTCAGTTTTGAAATGAAAACTTTAATTAACATTTTCTGATTTAGGACAATCGGGAAAAATATTAGCAAGACGTACAATAAATTGGAACAACTTGCTCTACGTAAGTTTTCTTTGTTTAATTATTTATAATTGTACTTTTATATTATATTTCTTCTCTTATTTTCAGTGGCGAAACGCAAATCTTTATTTGACGATAAATCCGTGCAGATTCAAGAATTAACCTTCATTATAAAAGAAGATATAAACGCCCTAAATAAAGATATTGCTCGGGTAAATATGCAATAAATTGAAGTGTAATATGTACTCTGCTTCTGCTTATACGTTTAATAAAATGATTGTTTTATTTTCTTTATAGTTACAAAATAGTGCTCGAGGTAATCAAAGCCAGAATGGCAAGCACATGCAATCACATTCCTCTGGAGTTGTGGTTGGACTCCAGTCTAAATTGGCCTCTATGTCAAATGAATTCAAACAAGTCCTCAAAGTTCGAACAGAGGTAGTTTCCGCGTCTTATTTTTGTTTTGTATATAACGAATATGAGTTTATACCTATTTCAATTTTGCTTTTTGTATTCTTATTCAGAATTTAAAGGAACAGCGAAGTAGGCAAGATCAATTTTCCCAAGGTCCCGTTGCCTCGTCCTTGCCTCCCTCCGCATTAACTGGTTTCCATCGAGGTGAGCAATTTAAATATTTTATATTCAGGAAATCCTTGATACTAACTATTTGCGAATTTCAGTGAAATGCTTTTTAATAATAAAACAGCGAAATTAAAGTCACATTATTTGTGAAAGTGAAGGTATACATCCGAACTTAGTGTGCGTGATATTTTTACTGTTCTCTTCTGAGCATTATTCACCGATTAAGGAATCCGTCCCGGTAACCTGTCCGGCAAATTCCTGAAAACATTTTTTAATTTTCAAAAGCACAATAACTATGAATAGACGTTCGAAATTATTCTAATTGCTGCAATACGGTCGTGGAAGACTCGAATTGGTTCACAGAAACAGAAGCATTTAGGAAATGTACTATTTCGAGGGTAATTCAATCAATTCGAATCTTCTGCGACCGTATGGCAGTAATTATAATCATTCTGAACGTTTATTGAGAGTTATTGAGCATTTAAAAATCAAAATTTGTTTCCCGGATTTCACCGGAGAGGTTGCCGGAACCTATTGAATAATGCTCAGGAGAGCGACTCACAGTTAAAATATCACGCACAGCATCGCAGTTGATTTTACAAAATGTTAAATTCGAATTCTTAGGTTCAGTCCTAATTCAAGACGAAGCTCATTCTTCGGAAGTTTCGATAGACATGGGTCAGGACACCTCACTTCGACTTCGTCAGTCCCAGATTTCTGCGCAGGACGACACCGTAAGTATCATTTTGTAATATTCTTTGAAATGATCAATATGTATGTGTCATCACTGACTTGAATGTACAGAAAGGTTAAACCAATTATTTTTTGCCGTAACAGGAGAGGTACCTCACGGACCGAGCAGAAACAATGCAGTCCATTGAGTCAACAATAGTTGAGTTGGGTGGAATATTTCAACAGTTGGCCCTAATGGTGAAGGAACAAGAAGAAGTTGTCCACCGGATAGATGGAAACATTGAAGATGCTGAGATGAATGTGGAGGCGGCTCATACGGAACTTCTGAAGTATTTTCGATCCGTCGCATCCAATCGTTGGCTCATGATAAAAGTTTTCGCACTTCTAATATTCTTTTTTGTCATATTCGTTATATTCCTGGCATAATTTGCCGTGCTTTAGCTCAATATGATAAATCTAAAAGTCAATTTTACTACATCTATTTCTAATTCGTGAAATGCTTGGCGGAGAAAGCATTGTAATATACGCAGCATGTGAACCATTAAATGAATGACTAGTTAAAGTAAACTGCACTGGATGGTTAAACGTCGAGAGTCGAGAATTTTGGTTTTTAAAAATCTAATTGTGAATAAGAAACACTGCTAAAATATTTTAATTGGTTTTCCAACAGCAACAGGCCATGTCCAAGCCAAGCCAAGTATTGAATTTTTGAGAGTAAGAAATTTTGAGATTTTTCATACCCGATTTCGACATAAACTATTCCCCAAGGATGTTTCGCTATTTAGTAAAACACTCTTGGAATTTCCGTTAATATTAAATTGTTTTGCCGGTAAACAGTCCCGTGTAATAGAACACCTAAAAAGGCATCTGATTTGTTGCAAGAGGAATTTATCTAATCATTTTATATATGAATACTTCGCGTTAATTGAGTTAAAATTATTATTGAATAAACGAATTTTAATTTGTAACTGAGTTTACAACCATTCTCCCACATTAAACAGCAAATAATTTATCGAAGTATCTATCTCGAATTTTCTCGGGCGAAATAGTGATTTATTTTTAACAAGCATTACCTGGAAAAAGCTCTATTTGAGTTTGTTTCACTTCACTCCAGCGATTTCTGCGCAAATGTTATGTTAAATTTTCTGTGAGGATTTTCATAGTTTAATCAAACATTTGAAAACGACGCGGACCTCGTCCACCACGATTAGTTGTGTCACGATGCTGTCGTGCATTCAAACAAAATTCTGGTTTTGGTTTAATCTCTTCACAAACGACACGTTTGAAGTTTCCTTGACTCGTCCACATTTTGTCTTGGTCAAATACTCCATTATAAGTGATAGTTGGGACGAAGAATAATTTCGGGACTAATGCATTAGTCAGTTCTCCGTTGTTCGCCAGTAGACTTTTTCCTTCTGCCGTGTTAGAGCATTCCTTGATTTGTTTATAGGTATCCTCCTTTAACCCGAGTTCTTCAGAACAATCGTCCAAAGAATCGGGAGGATACGACGCGGCCATCGAGCAACGAACGAATTCCAAAGTTTGGTCTTTGTTCAAATACTTGATTGCACAGGCATGCATCTTATTCCCATTGCATTCAGGTTTCCCATGTTGACAGGAAAATGTAAAGCTTGATCCCGATACAGTAGTCTGAAATTTTAAATTATTACAGAATATTTTCTAAAGCATCTTCCAACCTTGTTTTTGAACTCCAGGAACTTTTATGCCAACTATCAACCCGAACCTCATACGACAGGACTGATCATAGAAACTGGAACATACATTTTTGCAAAAGATAAAGATACAAGTTAAAATTCTAAAAACTCACACTCGCTTTTCCGTAAGGAATAAACTCAACATCCAAATATTCCTCTGCACCTTCCTTCATGAGTGGATAGAGCTGACTTCTAATAAATCGTTTACTGTCCCCGCAGAGTGTTTCATAGTAAACACCAACTTTGAGCTGCGAATTACAAGAAATAAAGTTATACTTTTATTTTTGTCGAAACTGATAAAAAAAAAATTTCAATAAGAAAAATACCTTAGCTGAAACCGAAGCTAAACTTCCGAAGATGAGGAATACCACAAGGACTTGCATTTTGCAGAGAGCAAACACCTTCCTTCTCCGTCTAATCCAAACTGAGCAGTTCAATTAATTAATTCTAGTCGTGAAGAAAGATGAAAGAACGAAATGCTGAGCATGAAAGACAATGCTTTATAATTCTTTTGTAATCTGTAAAATAAAGTACATTCCCAGTGGCCACGGCCACCTCGACAATCAAATCCAACTTTGTCAGCCCACGTCAGGGACCAAAAACAAGACACTAGACACGTTATAGTCGAACAACTAAGAAGGTGAATGTTGTAAAACAGGATTCCCATATATACGTAAACGTAATCGTAAAAATTGTAATGCATCGACCTCATAGAGACAGAGAAACCAAATCAAATTGATTGAATCATCGTCTTCTGTAAATAAATAAACTTTTGTAGTCATTGTGATGTCTTCTTGTTTCAAATCAGACACGTAAAATGTATTATTGGTATTGGTTATGTACCAGTTTGACACGGAAAGGACTATAAGGACAAGGTCTTCCGTCGTCTTCCGTCATCATAATGATATATTGGTAAAGACTTCGAACCTTTCAACTGGAATAAGATAACAATTATTGTGACGACGAAGTCACCATTTTACAGTCGGATCTGTTCTAGACAACCGGGTTTTAAAGACAAAAATGTGGTCGTCTGGTAAGGGTGGTCGAGATGTACGACGGTCTTAATGGCGCAGTGGTCATTACATAATTACATTCTTGTTCTTTTTAAGTTCCGTCCCGTATTGAATCAGTTGTGGTAAAACGGGCTGAATAAATGTCGATTTATTTTCTGAATTGCCTGCAATGGTGCGGTTTGGAAGGGATATATTAGAGTTGGCCAAATGTATTGGTTCATAATGTTCAGTTTCTGTTCAG
>JAQFYE010000456.1:0-35990 GCA_034694305.1 Protaphorura glebata
CATGACGGACCTCAGCAATATGCATGATGCATGTCTTGACACCCCTCCCACGGCGGAGGTGTCAAATCTTACATTTCAGACCTCAGCAATGTATGATTTGACACCCACCTTGCGGGGGGTGTCAAAACATGCATTGCTGAGGTCCAAGACACCCACCCAGGGTGTCAAATCGTACATTGCTGAGATCCGAAATGTACGAGTTGACACCTACCCCAAGGAGAGGGAGTCAAATCATACATTTCGGACCTCAGCAATGTATGTTTTGACACCCACTCCACGAGGAAGGTGTCACAACATACATCGCTGAGGTCCGAAATGTAAGATTTGACACCCTCTCCTTGGGGTAGGTGTCAAATTATGCATCGCAAAAATTATTCCTCAAGTACGGGTCACAGGTGCACTATGACGAAAAGTAAATTTTCACCGTTTTCGGCCTAGTGTCATTTGAGACCCCGCCTGGGACCTTCGGTCCCAGGAGGGGTCTCAATTTCAAGAGTCGGGACAGGGGGGTCTCCGGTGTTCACGGTGCAAGGGGGTTTTCCAGTATGCAGTTTAGTTTTTTCCCTACTACTATAATGGCGCCATCTTTGAGCCAAATGGAAAAATGGAGTCAGGAACGCTTAACGCAGTATGTGCCGGGCTTAATCCATCAGATCCAGCCCGGTTCTTTTCCTGGTGGACCTACTACCCAATTCCCTGTACTGCTGAGTGTTCACAATTCACACGGTAGTTTGTCCCCAGAGATCTTGTCTCTTAATTGTAACTTCCTCTAGAGTAACTTCTCTAGAGAGGAGTCACCTCCTTGGATTTAAATCTAGGCCTGCGTGCCTGTAATTCGGTCAATTATTAAAGCGTAAATTCCAACTGAAGAGGTTTTAAGGACTATAACAGTAGCTATAATTTTAACAACTTTAAGTTTTGACCGTGCTTTGCTGTGAATGTCAGTTAATATGGGAATCTTTTGATGAAACGTAATTTAAACCATGTAGCTTAAAAAAAGTACATAAATATAATATTTTTGTGTGAAGTCTTTAAGAGTGTTAAATTATCAATTGTGATATTTCCTTCTAACATCAGCCTTCCTTAGCAAAAACTTGCGCGCAATAGCTCAAAGAAACTTGAAGATCGGCTAGATTGTCGACAATATTGATTACTCGACAAATGATTTTTATTCCGATGGTGCTAACTTCATTGGCACGGTTTTGCGAAAATTTTAAGATTTTGTTTGGTGGGTCATTATTAAAAGTTTATATATTTTTTTGCAATTTCAGAACTAAACCGGAGTGAGAAGATTCGCAAGCCGGTTTCTGGAGAACGAGGAGCAAAGAGAAAATTACCCTGTGCAAATGCAAACGATCCTCCGGCCGTCGAAAGAATGTCAACTCGTACCCAGAAATCGCGGACATTAGCAACGGACAATGCAAACTTGAAATCAGTGGATACAATTCTTTGTGCTACGACGGATGGAAGAAAAAGTTTAAATTCAAAGTCAAGTGGAGTCTCGTTGCCTGACTGCCTTCAAGTGATACCCATTCCACCACCGGAAAGGTAAATTATTATATCGGCTCCAATATCAAAATATATTTCTTTACTTTTTTTCCCCACGGAGGAATGGACATAAATAAATTCAATTATTTAATTTTATTGTATACATATTTTATTTCTTATTGCAGGGATCCACTATCCGCGGATCAAGTGAACAATATTCTGCCAAATTCTGCAATTCCATCTGAAGGTTCGTCACCAAAATTGAAAGTAAAAGTGAAGGAAGAAATACTTTCTCTTTACCCTGAAGAAACAACAAATATTTATGGAGATGAAATCGGTGCTCAAACTATGATGTTTCTTAAAAATAGAAACACGAAGGGTGGTGAATCCAGCTCGAGTATACGAGGTAAATATCTAAAATATAATTTAAAATCACATAAGATATTTTCATTTTCCCTCCCTCAAATTACTCGTTTTTCGAGTCTGATATAAATTAGATTTTAAGATACGCACGATATATATTCCTAATTATCTCTTACAATAATCTTCAATGATCCATTAATAGGCTATCAATAATATTTTTCTCAGGAAGGCTTGATATGATTATGTGTACCAATTTAAAAATTAAGATCTCATTTTAGCGCAATTCAACAGACCTAGGGATAAAATTACTAGTATATATCATTTGGTGTTGGTAGTGGTACCGGTGGTACCATGTGCATGTCAAAGCGTTAGGCTTCACGTTCCTTTTAATTTTCGTTTCCGTTTTCTCTGAACTTTTTTTATTCTCATAGAAAGTCCACAATGTTCGAGTTTGTTTATAATTAGAGCTGTGCTTCAAATATAAGGCCGGTGCCGATATTTTAATGATATTCATCATTTGTTATTCTTACGACACGAGCAAACATCGCCATCGCATTTTTATGGCAGGATGACGTTGGTTTTCCATTTGACGTTGGGCAGGTCACCCTAGTAGTAGGAAAAGGAAAATATTGAAGAACAATTCGTGCAAGTTCCCGGCAGATATTGTATTGTCAGTCACACTAAAGGGAATCAAACATATTTTTCTGTAGAGATCGAGTTATTTTTTGACAATAGGGTACCAACATCAGTAATTGGGATTGTATCCACTGCAATTACCCTCTTTAAACGAACCACCAGAAATTGTTAGTCCGAAAAAGTGAAAATCTAATCCCGTTGACGAAACTGCGGTGCGGTGTATTGACAATATTGCATGATGTAGTACTTAGTTGTGTATGACCGACTGGGTTGTGAACCACGGTGTACTATAAATACACTAAGTTAAGTCAATGCTTATGAATACTTTTTTCGTTTTCTTAGAGTCAAATATTTTGATTTGTGACTCTGCCTCTACCGCACCAACTTTTGAAGATTACAATATGTGCCAAGACAAACCTCTTCCAGTGTTCCACGTCCCACCTATTACACCCACCAGAAGTCAGAAGACTAAAAATATTCCAACAAGCCGTGTGAGTGTGAAACATGTAAAACCATCAGCGACATTTAAAAGTCTGACTTGTTTTAAATGTCGAATGGCATTTCAAACAAAAGTTCACTTGGAAAAACATATGCAGACGCCGTGCTCAACCCCACAACAGACTCCATCGTCACTTCAGTGTTCCGTATGTGGTTTGATATGTATTAGTTACTACTCACTCAAGAATCATATTATTGCGTGTCACTATGAAGAAAAGGCGCATCTGCTACCATCCGTATTGCCTTACATTACAAGGTCATGAATGTAGCAAGAATGATATTTGCAATCTTACTTTGGGGAATTGCGACAACTTGCTTTCATCTTTGTAATACGCAAGTCAAGAATTGTTTACAGAACTTTGCATATATTGTACAAGGGTTTAGTGGTTTAGATTAGTATGAAATAAGTACATTGTGCAAAAAACGAAGGTTCAAGAAAACTTTCTCTCTAACCAAACGCGGTTTATTAAGTGACTTACCAATGTTTACAACATCTGCTATTTCATGTTTGTTAAAATATTTGTAAACGTGATTAAAATGAGAACCGCGCCTAAATATGACCGATTTAGCATTTCTGTGGTTGCGCTTGACAAAAATAAAATCAAAATGTGACCTCACGAGTTCGAAAGCTATAAGTTACGACTAATGCACATAGATGAGATCAGTCCCACGTTAGTGCAAATGTAAGACCAAAATCAGAATTAAATTAGTAAGTAATCAGTTATGTATTACTTATAAAATGTATTTCTGTGGTGGCATCCTGGCATCTCGTATGAGGGGGCTTTCCATTTGTTTGTTCGGTATAATACAAAACGCATTTATTTAATCACTTTCATGCTTCCGGTCTCGAACGTCTCCAATCCACACTTAGCAATCCAGACCAGTTCGATTTGGCAGAAGTCCTCCTTATAATTTCGTACTTCTCCGCAGAACACATTAGAAACAAATAACACTGATATGTCATGTCGTTATGAAATAAACTACTGTAAACAATGACTTCGCATAGTCAAATCGACCTGCTGGGCAGTTACAACAATCTCCTTCCCCTTCATCAATGCTATCTACTACCTGTAAGTTACAGGCTGTAGCTGTACCTCTTTAGCTCCGCCGAAAAAGAGCTGGGTGTAGCTAATTAAAGCAATGAGAAGCGTGGGATTGAGAATCATTAGCGGGACATGTCATGGGAGCCAGCTGGTTGAGCCAACGAGAAGTGTCGAAAAGGGCTTGACCACTCATACGATACTCGATGACGGGCATGCGCACGAGGGATTGAAAGGTTAAACGAAATTCTATTCATACAATTTTAGATGAAGGACATGCACGCGAAGAATTGAAATGAGAAAAGGTATTAGCTCACGTGAATGATGTAATTTGGCACCGATTCACCCTCTTTGGGGAGAATTATTAATCTGGGTAGCGGGGCTAGCTAGCTCCTGATTGGCTGACAACTGCGCTTACGTCACAGTCGGGGCTCGTAGGGTGGGGGGGGGGGAGCAGTTGCGGCTGTAACGGCAATTACCAGGGAGCCGACAAGGACAGTGAACAAAGACGGTCAGCATATACACATTTTGCCGCCTTGAGGCAAGACGAAACAATTCGGATCGTTGAATCAGGCTAGCAGCTACCTGAACAAATGCAGATGACGGTAAATGCTGGCCAAAAAATCAAATTGAGCTGCCTGAAATCATAGAAAAGCGCGCCAATTATGAAATCCATGTATGGAACGAGTCAAGAACAGGATAAGATCGCAATTAATTTGACCAACTCGATACAAAACTCGATGCCACGTGTATACACTCAAGCCGTGTCAGTTCGGTAGACAATCGGTCGTACAAACGTTTTCTTAAAACTAATGTTGACACGATTAATGGAAATTTAATTATCTTTTCTAGACTAACAGTTACCTGGTTATGAAAAGCAAGTTCCTTATGACAAATAAACCTTGCACAAATGTCCGGCAAGGTGGATTGTGTATGCAATTTGCCGTTGCTCTTTGACTTCATCTACTTTTTCAAATACAGTACGACCCTTTCTCGTCAACCAGTCACGCAACAAAACTTGAAAAAGGGTGTATGTATCAGTCAAATTCATACCCAGATCCGACTTTCTAAATGTTAGACTGTAACGATCCTCCCCGGAATACCCGTAAATATTCTTGCTTTTATTCTACTTGTCTAAATATTCAAGGGGGAGCGTTAATTTACTGGATCTTTGTTTCCGATTGAATAAAAATTCTGAACCTTCTTTGACTACCAAAATAACGGGATAATTATTTGAACCTTCGAACGGCCCACGTCGGGACCGATCTTTTTCAAATTACTGTTACTTTCGTAACTGAGCGTACGTGGTCCGAACCGGACCCGAAAATATATGTATATGTATTTCTTGACTGGTACCTCAGGATCTCCTGCGATGAGTTGAACGTTGGTAGAGTGCTGGAAGGAAGAAAGATTTTCGGCAAGGATTGATGTTGAACACAAACACAATTTAAAAAAAGAAATCCAATTTTATTTTTCCAATAGTGGTAGAGTCAAAAATGATTTAATAAGAGAATTACAAACTGAACTATTGAGGACAAAATGAACTACGAATTATGGATTAGTTAGTGAAAGGGTTAAAACGGACTGAACCCGGATTATTCTGCGCTTGGGTATTAAGTAGTCTTATTTTACTGCTGACTAATTATTAATTTTAATGAATAAGCTTATGCTGACCGATCATAAATTTACTGAATAGTAATGATGAATAAAACGTAATATTTAAATTAATGTAAGTTCTTATTAAAATTTAATAAGTTGATTAGATGCGATGCAATTTGCAAGGCGAACGGAATTACATGGCTACAATGTATTAATAAGATAAGACACAGAGAGGAGGAAAATCGTCAAAATTACTGATCCGAATAGTTAAACTTATTTCTACATTGAAGGGAACTTATGAATAGGAAATCGTTAAAATTAATGACCCGAATAGTTAAACTTATTTCTACATTGAAGGGAACTTATGAATAGGCTTATCACAATACTCACATAACTCATGAGTTAACTAGACAGGTTCACGACGTATTTTGTATAATCTACCACGCAAAATTCCATTCCATGTAGGATTTTGTCCGGCTGCAAGAAGTGACGACTGCAAGAAAATGAACACGTACCTAATGAGTGCTAAAGCTAATTCAATCAAGATTTGGGTATTATTAAAAATGCCTAATTAATTACTAAATTAACCGAATGACCGATTGTTCTTTTAACCGAATGACCAATTTGTTCCGGGCTACCTTACAAGACACTTGGAAATTTTGTCACTACTGTAGAACTTAAGAGTAAACAAAAGATTTTGGGGCACTGCGGAATGCATTTGCCTTAAACATACCGACTTCAGAACTTTTGACTTGCAACACAAACTCCAGCAATGAACGTCCATTAGTCTGTGGTTGAAATATGCATACTCCAATATACGACACAACACACATCCTATCACCAAGTCTCATACATTGACCAATTTCTTGTTCCATTTTGAAGTCTTATTCCTGTCATATACGCTCGTCTGACAGAACTTACACTCTCTTATGTACTCAATCAACAGTCTAGGCACATCTGGATTGCTTCGGATTACCGAAATGTTATGTTTCATACGACGCAGAACTCTGCAGTCTACACATATTACATATTCCAACAAACACTCTCCATATTTAAGACAGTCGAAAATCACCGTGGAACACCACGGTGATTTGAGGAAACTTCCCTTCAAATATGCCCGTTGGATATAGACTGAATGTTGAAGAAACGTCTGCAACAAATATCATATTCTAAATAGTTTTGTGTCAAGACACTTGCAATTTTAAAATAATATACCAAATCTTCTGGTACAAATACCGTAAGACTTTGATACAAATACATTTCATTCCACAAATCTCATCGGGCGGTGGTATGTCGAAATTCCATGTCATGGAAACCGTTTTGCATTACACCCAAAACTGTGGGATTATTTCGCACATATGTTTAATGTTACAAATACAATTACAACAAATACAAAATATAATTTTAGGGACTGGAAATAATGTTTCCATCCACAAAAAATAATCTTCGCCACTCAGAAGAGAGTTCCTCCGACACAAAGTACACAGTGCCATCAAATAGGGGAATGGATATTTTTATAACAACCACGTGTTGGTAATTACAACGTGATCTAGTAGTATGAGAGGTGCATAGTAATTAACGATATACCTATATCCAATCTCCTATATAGCGGGCCTAGCGCTATACCCAAGCCCAACCTCTCCAAGGCCCAATGACCGCCCAAGCGCGACCACGACATACATACGCAGCTTGACCTAATTCCTTTCATGAACTTGGAAAAGATTTGTGTAACCATATGTCTAGTCAAGAACGGTACTTATGTTACGCATCAATGCAAAACCAGTTCTTAAACTTGACTTCTGCTCAGGAAATACAAGACGAGTCAATTCCTATTACGAGCACTAAAACAGTTCTCCTGGATGCGTGACTGGTCAATTGCGTAACAACAGGGTACACATTCAAGCCAAAGCTGTGGTCTACACATGGAATGACCCAAACCGGTTCATCAACTCCACTCAAGTTCTGTAAACGCAACCAGCGTGCAAATAGCAATGAAATATCACAAACAATATAAACCGTTACTCATCCTTCTCTCTACACACATATTAGAAATGTTATTATAACAATACTAATAATAAAATTTGAGTACGCAAAATACGTTTGTTTGGTTTTAATATTAAATATTACATTCGCCTTCGACGAATTTTATCAAGTTGTCAAAATTCCAAACTACTTCTTCCGCAACCCCTTTGGGCGGTTCTAATTCCATAGTTTACACAAGTGTTAAGCCTGTAGATTTTGAAGAGCCAGCCACTTGTATTTGCACTTCAGTTACCACTTCAATATCCATTTCAATCGCAGCAAATTCCTGTTCGGTTGATTGTGTTGATGGTACATCAGCTTCCGGTGGTAAAGTAACTTCGTCGATGGTCACAACCCGTCCAGGCTGTGTCGTACTTCTCCTCTCTAGAGAATACAAGACATAGCCAGCGCTTCTCATTTCTCTAGCACAAGCCGCATAACTCCTTAACCCAAAAGCGATAGCTCCCTGCAGTTTGTGAGATATGCTGCAGGAATCCAATAAGAGGTTTTTGTAAACGCGGTCTTCCAAAAAATTCAAATATTCAAATAATTTGAATAAAATAAAACCGCTCACCTGTCGGAAGTTCATTCTACGAAATATTCGTCATTTTTTCCGCGTCCCTTGAAACGTTTCGCCAAACTTTTGATGACTTTCCACTCATCGTCTGAGTGTGAAGCAGGCATGTTCGACGTACTTGTTAGCCGCTCAAACCTTTTCTTCTGTACCTGAACATCGTGAAGGTATACTGATAAATGCAACTCTATGGGTCTTGATGGTGAACCTGCTGTCAACCCGACTTGAAAGATCTTCAACTTGGTCAATTCGACGACACTCATTTCACCTAAAATTTTACGATTTGAAATAGAAAGACAGTAAAATTATTAAGTAAAAACCGATTGCTTGACCAGTCTTTCGGGACAGTCAACTACAAACCATTAAATGGACAAGTGCGATGCAGAATCCAGTAACAAAGTTACCTAACATAAACGGACAGCTAGTTCTTATAAGATCACTTGATAAAGTGGATTCTTAAAGAGCAAAGTTAAGTTAAACGGATTCTTGCCAATCAGTGCTCATGAGAACCCGTGGGTGAGAAAAAACAAATAACTTCAAACATTTCCTTTTCGACATACATTTCGAGCGAAGGTCGGGTATTTTGCGGGTATCCATTTCAACCAATTTTTTTTAATAAACACGCTGACGTGATTCCGGATACTTTGACTGAGGTATTTACTAAACACTGATCCGCTTGTGACTAGATTATACTTTTAGCCAATGAAGTTCCCTCACAGGAAGAAAGAGATGATTTCATAGGCAGTGGCTTTTACTCTCCTGTACGGGTACACAACCGCAAAAATAATAGGACTTTCCAAATATACAGAACGCGTTTATAATGCAGTACCATGCGAGTCCGCGTCAAGTATTTTACCACTTATAAATTCATAAACTAATCTTATATTGCAGACCTTATGGAAAACTATAATACAAATTTCTGTTTAAATAACAGTTTAATTAATGTCCAAATTATTTCGGAAGAGTTTAACTTATGTTCACTCGGTTATTTCTAACACTAGGGCTGGATAACCCGGATATCGGTTTCTTCCCGCTTATCGATTTGATCAGTTTCTGTCGGAATATTTATTTGAAGAGCCCGATGTTAATGAACAATTAGAACGACCAGATTTATGGGCAAAGGATTTTAGTATGAAATTAGAAATTAAGGAAGCCAAATTGCATTAAAATTTACATTCTATAAATAAGCCAGAAAACAATACTTGGTAAAACTTCAATCAAATGTCACAAAACATAACGGCAAAGTCTTAAATCCCTAATTGACAAGTATTCACCCGGGGGAAATACCGATAACTGTAGAGTAGTTAATTCTTAACGTTAAAAAATATATATCATTATTCATAAAGTTGGCACCTTTTCTTAGAACTTACTTGATTTGCTAAACCCCATTTCACTTAGTTTCGTACATAATAGGTGGACACCTCAACTAGGACAATAAAGAAATCAGACTCTCAGTTTGTTTTACGCACCTCACTTAAACTATACTACTAGACCACAAGCTGCATATTCCGAAGTTGACTTTCCATCGGAAAGACAACCTAAAATTAGACAAATTCCACCTCAATCCTACGAATATCGTGAGACTCAAGTGACGACTTTTTTGACCTTTATGTGGATTTTGTCAATCAATAAATTACCATTGTGGTTACACAGATATGCACATTAAAAAGTCAAGGTTACTCTAAATGGAATAATCAGACCGATAATGCTGAATTTCCCATTGACATCATTACGAGGATAGATTCCCCATAGAGTTACGCTGGGAAACTAATTCGCGTACTTCATACCAATAATAGGTAATTACGCATTGATTTGGCACTTTTGGAGAGTAGCGTATCAATGGGAGAAGTAAAGGCCCAATCCCGGCTTCTGATTGGCTGCGACCGAGAGCACCCAATCCCTGAGGTTGCGACGGCCATTGCAGTCCGTTTGGCTGACCGACCGCCGAGTGCCAAATTCAAAATCAATTTGCGTAATGAATGTCGTTCCCGCTAAGGTAAAATTCGGAGCAAATTATAAAAAATAAATCAAAGTGAAATCGTAATTAATAAACAAATGCCAATCAGATAATACAGAGTAATTCATTAATATTCGCTTGATCTACATTCCCATTTACAATACCACAATTACCATAGGCTATAATAATGTATAAATTCCATCATTGAGTACATATTTTTTGTGTCAAATGCATGAAATCCTGAAGCATGTAGAAATAATATGACCGCAAACCTCTAAAATATCCAAGGCATCAACTTTGAAGACGCCAGCTTTACCTTTGTTATCTACATTGAAGATACATTGTACATGACCTTACAGAACTTAGAAAATTCCTATATATTACTAAGGTTAGCCAAGTCGTCAAGGACGCATTCCTCCCGATCGTAAACAGAAGTAAGGATGATGTAGGTATCACCATATACGGAATATGACTATATGCAAATTGACCAGCTGAACCGTTATAGAACAAGTCATATAGGAGATGTTTGGACAGATCTAAAATAATAGACGCGATGTAAATAAAAAAAATTTCAACGGCATTTGATTCTTTGATTCTCAACACCGTTATACCTTCTTCTAAGACATGTAGCTCCCTGAAATTGTCCTTGGCAATGAACATAAATGCCTGCTTGTATGCAGAACACATTTCTACGTCAAATTAGTGACAACTTCACAGGAAATTACCATACAAACTATTATTAATTAGTTTGAGGTAAAGTTCAACTAATGCTGAAGTTGATTTACCTCTTTTATCTAAGTTTGGGGCAATAACATCCCTTAGGCATGGACGTCCAGGAAATTTTATACATCAATTATTTTTTTAATTTTTAAACCTAGTAAAGCGTACACCTTCAAGGTTTTGTAATAACAAACGTAATTTTCTTTGTCCTATAAAGACATGATAAGTTTCTTAGTGCCTGGAACAGTTTATATGTTTACAGTTCATTATCGGTACCCACCACTGTCAAGTGTCAGTCTTACTTACTCTACAGAATTGCTTTGATCAAATTCATGGATTGTGTTACATAAATTCATTGTACATGTGTGCTGCTAATCAAATTTGGGCAAAAGAAACAATTGTAAATATACCTACACACTTTAGTCCCGGGAAACTCGTTTCGTTGTGGACGAGTATGTGCGCGTAATAAATAGCCGCCACTATGGATATTTATTTATTTTTTGTTGATTTTCATCAACAACAAAACAATGCATTGCGGCTGAGGAATAACATTTGACTATTAGTACTAAATAAGATTGTGAAGTCTATGTTCCAGATGAAAAATGAAAACACAGCTTCAGTCGAATAAAAAAAATAAACAGCGTAGTGAAAAAAGTTAACTGTTCCACAAAGAAAAAAGATTCTAGAGAAATCTAACAAGGAAGAGTTGATAATCCTGGTTACGTATTTGTTAAATTTTCGTAATGCCTCTTTCACTTATCCACTATCAAGGTGTTTTAAGAATAAAAAAGCAAAGTGAGTATTTACTTGGATAAAAAGTACACGTACCTGAATGAAAGTAGGATATTCTTATGTATATAAGACATAATAAAGAACTGGCAGCTGTTGTAGGCTGTCTACATGAGAACATATTAGAAATGGAAATTTCTGAAATCCGATGAGTTATACGTGAGGAAATACATAACCAAATAAAAAAACATCTATACAAAAAAAGGTGAATTCCGGATTCCTTGAATGAGAAAGAACGCAAGAAGGCTGAAAAAAATGAAAATAGATTATTGCTTGGAATATGCACTACCAATATTCACATAATGCTTTTCTTGAATGTACTTGACGTGCGAAATCAAAAAAATTGTAATTGCGCTTGATTCATTTAGAGATTTATATTTATTTGAAAGTTCTAACGTCCGCATGGTTTTTGTACGGTCCTGTGCTCCCGGAAGCATAGAATTAATATTTTTCGTGATCATTCAATTTCATGGCCCAAGAATTCTATACCGGAGCTTTGACCGAAATCGTCAAATTTTAAGAAACAATCTTTTGATGGTTTCTCACAATATTGGTATCCTGTTTTGGCAACGAAGCAAAAAATTCACGTTTTCCCAATTTTGTAACTGAACTTAAGGCGTCAATAGTGAAATTACTCCGTCATAGCTGCATTCACATACATTGTTTTGTTCTCGCAGCAGACGAACCAGTTAACCACTTTCCTTGTGCAATCATAAGAAATACTGCTAAAATGACAGATCAGGGTGAACACTGGATTGTATTTGATGTCCTGAGTCCGACGGAATATGAATATTTTGACAGCTACGGGCAGAAACTATGTGCTTACTCAAATGTTAAAGCTCCACCTCGAACGATGATAAAAAAAATTGTAAGAATTTGCACGCCCGTTAAGCCCTGTATGCCGTCACTTTGCGCTTTATTATATTTACCAAAGAGCATTAGGTATTTCAGCTGATGCGATAATTGCAAAATTTACAGTGTCGACACTCGAGAATGAACGTAAAGTAATTCAATTTTATCGAAACTTTGTTGAATTCGAAAATAATGAGTCATACAATCAGTCTTAGTTTCAAACTTGCATGTGTCGCATAAGGTATAATTTGGTAATTAATCAAGTATCCGTCTTGTTAGTTTTAATTAGTTTACCCAAGAAAATTTGTACTTGATAAATCTGAAGCCATTAAATCATGTCATTTGTTATATCAATTTAGTATAATAAAAGACTTTGAAAATGGAAGCTGACTTTGTGAATTTTACTATTTATCATCTGTTCAACATGGAACTGGTTGCTCCTACATAGGGAGGCAACACTAATTTAGCGTTGGATTTTTTTATTAGAAGAAGGAGATAATTGACTGTCCACTCATCTAAGTTGTGTATGTTTACCTTGAACCGCAACCGATTTTTGAAGAGTATGCAAAAAAGGAACCGAATATAACATTCACTTCGAGCTGGATAATCTCGATTCTTTAGTTTAGCCGAATTCAATCTTAGTATTTGATTATCAATTATCGGAAATAAATATCGGAACTTGATTGTGGAATGGTTTATAGCTGGAAGTCATCATAAGAAAGTGAGCATTCTTTTGTTGTTACAGCAACCGTTCGAAAAGTCGCTCAGAATGTGTAATATCAATTCAAAATATCTCGCGTACTTCGATTTGCCTCGTGATAAGACAACGAGTGTTAGAAAAAAAGTAAAACCTTTGGGTACCTATTCTTCGATTTTTCATTCCCGACAAAACAATCGATTTCGATTAAGAAATTCAGTATTTGCTGATGTAGGAAGTGAACTAGATGAAGAATGAGTTTGTAGGAATCGAACGTTTCTTTAAACATTTGTAAAATGAACGAACAGCCGGGTGAGAGGCAAGCAGATTCTGAAAAGTGCGGACTCAGAACAGTTAAAAACATTGGAGGAGTTATTTTAAATTTAAATGCCTTACCGTTCTATTCAGCGGTTAAGGAACACATAAATAGTAGAATATTGAATTTATTTGAAAGGTAGGATTTTTGTAATTTGAAAAAAAAACAAAGCATTTCTTCTTAATATATTATAAAGAGTTATCGTTTATCTAACTTTGGCTTTGGAAACTGAAATTTGTGAAATAATTAGCGAATAATAATGGTCACAGTTTTACGTCTTGTAACTTATGAACTGCTCACAAAATATTCATGAAATCTAAGATTTCGAAGTAATTTGTATTTACTTACGTTTGGAAGTAATTCCGGCTGTAGAGTTGCAGTGCAATTATTTAGACCGAATTCACTTCTTCATAGTCAGAATCAGAGTCAGGACAAAATTAACAACTTTATTGCGTAACAGCCTTGTCTTCTAAATATTGTTCGGCAATCGATCGTTGAATTCATGCGGGTATCGAATAAATATCAGTCCCACGTTTATCTCAAGTCCACAAAATATTATATTTAAAAGTACTTCATCTTTACTTTGCTTGTAAAGTTCCAGTGAGATATTTTTTGACTGAATTCGCTGCTTCAGAGTCAGAGTCTGGAAAGAAAATTGAAACTAAGTTGGGACCGAGATTTCTATTTAAATTCTATCCGTCAAATTGGAAGAAAAAGCATAATGAGCTGGAAAATTCTCCATTCTTAATTTAAGGATGTTACGCATGTCCACTTGTTTTCAAGCAAGGTTTAACTTCCCCATGATTATTGCGCAGTTTTGTCAACGCAAGCATAGAATTAATATTTTCTCACAATTTTGGCCAGGAATTATATTTCCGGGTTTCTACGTGATCGGAAGTATAAAATTAATATTTCTAAAAAATCGCATTTTAATTAGCTATTCTTTAGAGTTTCTCACGAATTTGGCATCATGTCTTGACAACGAAGACATAAAATTCATGTTCTCCCCAATTTTGTAATTGCCTGACAAATAATTATGTTCCCATCCAGTTTGTCAGTTTTTCGGCGAATGGAAGGCTAGTTCGCTAAATATTGGCCGTGACATTCGATTTCACCTTCGAATGGGTTAAAATCCACATATTCAGAAGATTTGCGCGAACGGATATAATGAACTATCTATTTTGACAAGAGATAACTATTTTTCCATTGGTCTGAAAGCCGTTCTTACAAAATAATTATCTCAGATTCGCAAGTTTTTGGAAAACAAGCGAATTAATACTATTTAACATTTCGCTTTAGTTAAAGCTAAAAGCTATGGCATTCAGTCAAGCGTAGAATTATCAAATACAGCTTTCCCACAGTGTAGGTGAAAAGTTATCTTCGTGTTTCTTATGAATATATCGCTTTTGGCATTGACTTTAGTCTTGTGGTTCAGTTTCCCATAGACTATAGAAAACTTTCCCATAGTGTTGGAAAAAAGTAATATTAATTTTTTTTGCAGACCAGATTGTGCTTTGCGCTGAGTCTACCTGTGCAAATCCGGTCTAGCGCACTTAAAATATTATTAAATAAAACTTTCCCATAGCGTTGGAAAATAATCTTAATATTTTTTACAATGAATCATGTTTGCTGACTCTAAGACGTCATTAGCAACATTTTCCCACACTCTTGCTCAGCCGAAAAATCTTACTTTCTAATGCCGAAAGATTCAAGTCGTAATTTCTCTTTGAAAATTTCATCTCATTCTGATTCCATATCAAAATTATTAGTAAATTATCCATTAGCAGACAAATTCTCGTTGCCCAGGCTCATCGTATTCCTCCTGCGCGAACGGAAGCATGAAATTTATATTAGATTGCGTGAGCTTTTGTGTTTTACACGCATATCGTCCGCT
Source organism: Protaphorura glebata (assembly GCA_034694305.1). NCBI lineage: Eukaryota > Metazoa > Arthropoda > Collembola > Poduromorpha > Onychiuridae > Protaphorura > Protaphorura glebata. Next base: position 15,446 of record JAQFYE010000456.1, read on the forward strand.
GTTGTGCTTGCGGAGCAATGAAATTAATATTTCCAGAAAGGATACCACAGAAAGGGGACGGGAAGTACTCCCCCGTCAGAATTGGCTCATCTTTGGATATGTTGTAGCCCTTGACCTCCTCAACAATGTTTCTACAGGGCCCACCTTGAAAGGTCAACTCTGGTGACCCCCGGTTCCCTCATTGCCTAAAAAATGACCCCTACAAAAGTTGTTCCACTCATTGAGACAAGCAACTTTTTCCTCTATCATTTCTCTCTGTGGTCAACCCCCGAGGTCACAGGTCAGTGTCAGCATCATGGTCATGATTCAACAGATTGACAGATACAGACGTATGACCTCGTGGGTTGACCGCAGAGAATGTCTCAAGAATTCAACGGTAATAATTACTATTTTGTTATTACCGTCGCATTTCGAGTTCCAAATTAATAAAAGTCAATATCTATCCTCTCAGTTAGGGTTCGCAATCCGACGGATCGGATCCGAAATCGAATCCGATCCGTTCGGATCGTAGAACCTCGGATCGGATTCAGAAGTTGATACGATCCGTTCCGAAAAAATCCGTCGGATTCGGATCGGATCGGATTAAAATCCAAAATCCAAACAAAATGCATTAACTGGCATCTGACCAAATACTATGGGGAATTTCCCCGTCAGATTGTCCCCATATTTTGTACAGAGCTTGTACGTGACCTCATAAACGGTATTTAAATGGACGCCGAGTCCACGAAAACTCATGGATCACTCATGGCTACAGGTCAGCAAAGGGCGACCGTGCTATCATGGGCACCAAGCCCGAAACACCTAAAACTTTGCACAGAGCTGTCCATGAAGTCCTGCAAAATGTTTAAATGGGTCTCGGACCCGAGAAATTTCGTAGGTTAGCTTTAGTGGCCACCAAAAATTACTATGGGATAGGATGGGTGACCTCCAGCGGTGACCCTTTTATTTTCACAGCCCTGATTAAACAATGTTCACGACAAGCTCTATGCAAAATATTGTGTCCATTGTATGGGATAGTATATGTCCCGATGTCCAACCAAATCAGAAATTAAGTTTTCCAAAAAAATCCGATCTGATCCGAAATCCGACGGATTTTTTGGATTTTAATCCGACGGATTTGGATCGGATCGGATTGACAGGTCGTTCCGATCCGAAGAATCCGTCGGATTTCGGAATTTTCGGATCGGATTGCGAACCCTACTTTCAGTCATATTCGGCTGCAATTTATTTCTAAATATGCATTTATTCCATACTTTAAGCCTGAAACTGACTTCGTAAATAATTTGACGAGTTTTAGTTACACAATTTATGTTTTGTTATTCGGTAATCGATGTTATGAGTATAATTTACCCGCTGACTTATTAGCTAATTTGTGCATTTTATGTTCTCCCTACCCATTTATTCTAATTTAGAAATGATGCTTTCGTATGTAAAATTACTAGAATATTTATAAGTGAAGAAAAAAAATTGACAGAAATTGCCCAAATAAATCATAATTAGTATGTGTCATCATTAAAGATGTGTTAAACCTAGTCTAATTTATTTATTCGCATACCAACATTCAAAATGTCATGCAATGTTAACGTCCAATTGTAAATGCATTTCGCTATATCAAAGTCTTTAGCTTACAAGAAAATATTTCGGATTACATGCAATTGACCCAGATCACGCCAAACCTTCAGGTTAGTTGCATTACGAAGTGTACTTCTCACGAGTCATACTGCGGAATTCAAAACTATCTTATATTGACCTCTTCCTTGGTTTGATCTTTCAGTAAACAACTGAATTTTAAAAGTATCTGTACCGGAAACCTTAGTATTCTAGCTTTTCCATGGCATTTTAAGAAATAACGACGACAATCGATCTAATGGTCTCAAATGTCGAGACGCCTTGCTCATCATTCGTCTTTCTCAGATTTTATCAACCATTTTGATATACTTGGAGATCATCTACCTTAATGAAATCGAGACTGCGTAAAATCCTTGTTAAATTTATCAAATTAAATCTATTCATGGCATGGATTTTGAAAAAAAGAATTAGCGGTCCGATTCCTCTAAGTTTAGGCCCTACCATACCAGTAATGCTTACAAGGATCCGCTGACGTTGTAACTATTGTACACTGGAGAGGCACAGTCTCCATAACCGTAGTATCAACAGTTTTGAAGTAACAACCTCTATTTTGTCTGTTGGGAAGTACGATCTTACGCATTAAGATGGAAATGTCCAGTTATGTTGTACACATCGTAGTTCGTAGTCACGTAAGTATTGTAGTTCAGAGTCGCATTCGTGCGATTTATTCACACTAATGTGTCTACGTACTAGCGCCATAGACTGAGAATAGACATAGCGCCAGGACTGAAAATGAATTGTGTAGATAGACCGAATTTCTTTTGGGTGACCGGTAATCTGACTCCGAAAAATGTTGGGCGATAATTTTTAAATGAATACGAGAATTTTTTGTGAGTATTCAAGAGACCCTTTTTAGATTTCGCCCTCCTACCCATATTTTATGTTTACACAGTGTGTTTCATCATGCAAAGTCATTCTCATTTTTTCATTTGAACGGGTGCTGCTGGACAACGCGTTATCGGATTTGTATGGGGTATGCTTTCCTGGATAGCCCCTGCGATTTAAAAACAGATAGGTATCTCACCTTGACATGACCTGCCACTAACTAACGGCAGGCTGACCAATTAGCTTCAGAAATGGATTTTGCTGGGTCGGCATGAGAGAATTTTGACATCTGTAATCGGGAACCTCGTTCAAACACCGGAATAATTTTTTCGTCGAAATTTTTGACGGAATTTCGCCGTCTACAACTTTTGAGTATTTTTCAAAAAAAGTTTTAAAAAGTTTTTAATCTTTTTGAAAACAATTTTTGTAATTCTTTTAAAAAGTTCGTTTTTCTCAAAAAAAATTATTTTTTGAAAATTTGAAAAAAAAATTGAAGAAATGAGAAATTTTTCTTCGAAACTTTTAGAAACCATTCAAAATGTTGTAGAGAATGAAATTCAGCCGAAACTTTTACCCAAAAAATTATTCCGGGGTTGGAAAAAGGTTTCAGATACATGTCGAAATTCTCTCATGCCAACCCAGCAAAACTTATTGGTTAGCTTGCCACTAGTGGCAGGTCATGTCAGGGCGAGATACCTATCTTTTTTAAAATCGAAGGGGCTATCCACGAAAGCAAATTCCATACAAATCCGATAACGCGTTGCCCGGCAGCACCCGTTCAAAGTCCCGCTAGTCCCGCACTTACGGGCCACCCTGCACAATTACCAGTGTTTTGTTAACCATTTAAAAAAAAGTATGAAGAAATTCGAATGACAATACCTTGGCAGGATGAAACACTGAGATATAAACATTGTTATCAGTAGCCGACTTTGTTGATTTCGTTGTGACGAACCCGAAATTCGGCCAAATTCACCCCAGCCTGACCTAATTTTAAGAAAAGTGGTTGATAAACATTAGTCAACTATTTGGTTCATTAGCTTCAACTTAAGCCTACTCCCGTCCAATGCTTCGGGTGATCAATTCAGTTCAGTCTTGGCATCAAGTTGACTCAAATACCTCTAGATCATTATGACACACCCTGTAATACATATAAGACAAATACATATATAGTGGACCTCACGATTAGTATGAAACTGATTATTTTGGTTCAATTTCAGAAAAACTAGACCCATCCGGAAAAATTAAACCGTGTCCTAAAATTAAGAGGAGGAAAGTGTCCTAATTTTAGGCAGGGCGCCCATGCCAAACAATGCTTTCAAAAAAGTGATCTTTTATTTTATCTTAATTAAATTATTTATATATCGGACGCGTGTCCCAATAATGACTACCACCTGATCACATTACATAACTTCGGCTCGGCGTGTGTCCTAACAATTGCCAGCACTTTTAATACACTACGGCTACGTCTGGTTCCGCGCGTGTGCTATAAATGACCACCATCTCAATACATTACACCGTCAAAATAGGGACGCTAACTTGCGGTCAAAATTAGCACATAGAAAAAGTGGGTTGTCAATTTTGGGACACGGCTTCGTTTTTTGGGATTTTTTAACTTGTTGTTCATTGTTGACCGTTGCCGATATGCGATATGCGTCTGCATACAATTAGAATTTATTGCCCAGTAAAGTACGTTTTTTGATTACTGCGGTAGAGGGATTTCAAAAAACGAAATCACGCAAGCGCTGCGTAGAAATGCAGATCAAAACTAAGACGAGAGCGAGAGTGAGAATAGAAAGAGTAGAGAGAAAAGAGAGAGGAGAGAAAGGAGAGACAAAGGGAAGAGAATGAAAGAGAAGAGCAGACTGAGCTAGACCATTATATATGGTTAATTTTTTGATCATGGATTCTGTTATGTCAAATAGTAGTATAGTAGAACTTCACTTTCGTAGCCATTCGTGCAGATTTCTTTAAAAAAAGATAATTCTACTAACTTGTCATTTGATTGCGGTCATATAAAATGAATCAACGTTTAAAATCAAGAATCTTGCTTGTTTGTGACGAAAATTGTAGAATAATCTGTGGTTCAATTTTATTTTTTATTATTATGAACCGGATATTAATTATCATTGACCACCAAATGAGAAAGGGTAGGGGAGGAACCCGACGACAACTACGCAATGAAGTTAGAAGGACTTAATTTATATACCAATGCATATTGAGCAGCTTTAAACGGGAATATGTCTAAACCGGATGTCACCACGCTCACTCTTATCATGTCATGTAACAGAAAGCATAGAGAAAACAGTTTCTTATGCAAGACTGATGTAGAAAACTGGGTTTAGAAATTTAATACACTGGAGTTTGACCAGTTGCCATGGTATTTTGAGTAAGCAGTTTTACAAACAATCAACAAAACCAGAAAACCAAAAAATTGTTTCCTATCGTAGAATCAATGTTGCTTCCGACTATGCTGATTAAGATACTGCTGACGAGCGTTCAAGTAAAAATCGGCATGAAAAAACGGATTTTGTAGCGGCATTTTGGCAAAAACGCGCCCAAAATAATTTTTTTTTGAAAAAAACCTTCAATGCTATCTTTTTTTGCAATTCTTTTTGCAATTTTTAAAATTTTGTTTGACCGGGTCGATTTTTCGATGGCAAAGCATTTGGACAGAGGAATCTGATTTTTTTTCACCAAATTGACCTGGAAGCGAAAAGTTTCAGATGCCGTGTATTTCAATCACGCCCTTTACCGTTATGATCAAACAAGCACGTGCCTCAACTGCCAACGCAATGGTGTCGTGTGTTATGTCATTATGTGCATGTGCACTGCTAGTGGATAAGAATTGATTTGACTAATTTTCATTAGTGATTTTCAGACATTTGTAATGTAAGGTCATTCCCCGTTTCTCTCTTTCCTTTTCTCACGTTGCCCATATGTGAATAAAACACAGTACATTAGTATTAGCAAAATACTTTGTCTTTGTCGAAGTTCATTTCTTGAGTTCATTTGTAAGGTTTCATACCGCTAGTACATAATAGCACAAATAAACTTTTGTTTATTACGATTCTTCACCAATCGTGCCAGGAGAGAAATACGTCCATAAATATCTGACGAGAAAGATACAACATCTGAAACAGCATTAGATCTCCAGGTCAGCCTACTGGTAATGTCGTTACTTTGTGTACGAGTTGGTTCATTACAAGCGGAACATAATTATCTGCACTGTTTCTCTTTTCTTATGGTGTGGAACTCTAGGTGAAACAAATTAGCCAACAAATGTTTTCAATTTTTTTCCCGGTATGAAAACAAACTTTTCTCACTTTCTTTTAGATTGTGAACGAGGAGGTAAAAGAGATATATGTAGAAGTAAGATGGGAATTTAGTAATTTTCAAATGCCCACAACTAGATTATTTTTTCACAGAATTCACAATTTTGACTATGACGCCAAAGCCAATATATAAATACTAGTCAAAGACACTTATAACAAGATTTTTGCATAGGTGACGGGGAACAGAAACGATGAACTGGTAGAACACAGTCAACACAACGCCACCACGTTCAACTAATAAGATTGTAAATTAAGATGTGTTATCAAGATATTCAGAATAAACTGTTATCAATATTCGGACCTCTTTGCCATCAACGACGGCACCACTCAATGAGTGAAGCAACTTTTCGCCCTACTATTTTTCTCTGCGGTCAACCCACGAGGTCATAGATCAAGGTCAACAACACATTTATGAGGCAACCGATGTTGACCTTGATCTGTAACCCCAGTGACCACATGAAACCGAGCTTCCGGGTTCGATCCTTAACAAAAGTTGTTCAAGGGGTCAGTGGTTATAGCCGTATCCTTTGACCTCATGCTTATGCGTTGTGGAGTTAACCCGCCATTTTCCACAACCCCATCAATACCACTCCATGGTCACCACCATGCCTCTATAAGCGCCACGGCCATCACCTTTTCCCCTTCCTCAACCTTCCCTTTTACTTACTACTCTCTGTTTTACCAGTCCGTGGATCACTAGGTGAGGTCATTGTGATCGACATATTTTGACAGTTTCACAGTCAGGCCACCTTTATGTTACTTATGTTAGATCTAGGAAATTTTTTACTGACATTGTTTTTGGAAAAGATATCGGGATCTACAACGGAATACGGAGCAACTGTGTATTGCTAAGTAAAAACGGATTAAAGTAATTAATCAGTGGTGAATTATGAGTGGAACTGCGTTCGGAAGTGGGTCTCGTTTTGAATTCTGACTCCTAGGCGTCGCGAGCGGCACCTCCAGAGTGAGGAGAGGGAGAGAGAACTATTATGCATAGCCCTTTCAGTTTTGCACATTAGTGGAATTGATTTCCAAAGGGTGCCGACTTTGATGTCGTACCGGTCATCACTATAAGTTCCCATCTGTCTGGTAGTGCCACTGGTTGGACATCTATGTGATCTTTCTACTTGACAGAGCATTCGACCCCTTACGGAGAAACGCGGACAGAGTTCGCGTTGTATGAGAGCAAAACCAGCCCATCCAGCCAGGTGCAAGTCCGGGGGACCAGACGAGACTAGACCAGAGGTCTCACGAGCTATGCCCAACCCAATGAAGGTCCTTAGCACCTCAGCTGTTCTGACTGGACCGAGATCTGAAGCTCGGTGTTTCGACCGAGTAAAAAAGACATTTCAATGGGCACATTTTCTCACCCATGGTTAATGGTAAGATTCCAGCCTTATTTACATATTGACATATTCATACATTATGAGCATTAACACCGGGTATAATTTCCGTGTTTAGGAGTTGTTGTAATGAAATCAGAATCGTTCGGAAAGTAAATAAATCATTTCACTATGGGCAATTAGTCATTAAGTCGAATGGTCATGGAGTCATCTCAGCTTCGAAAGTTCATCAAAGTGAAGTGAGTGATAATGATGGTCACCGGAACCAAATCTCTCTCAACCGTGCAAAGGATATTTTGTTTTAAAATTCACGGGATTTTATGTGGAAGATTGTCTGGCGACATCAGAATTCCTTTCAACAAACCTTTGTCCAAATTGTGGAAGTTGATTTTCCGACTTTCTCAAAATTCTGCCGATTCGGCTTATGAAGCCAAAGTTGTAAAATTTGCACAGGAGAAAATAAAATTATCCCAACTATCGGACTTGTTCTATAGTCATGACCATGCATCATACTATTTTTGCCAAATTTGCCCATTGCGGAAACCCTTTGCGTGAAATTGGTATTCAAATTAGAATGAGGTGAAAGCGATGGTGCAAAATTGTTTTCGGACACGATGTAAATTATTTTTTAAAACCACAATAGACAGCGTCAAATCTAAGTCGAAAATGTGTATTGAACTCTAGGATGCCCATGTCGAGAAACAATAAATCCGTTTTGTCATAATTGTGTTGGTAAGGTGCTGTAAAAAATACAGTCTCATTCTTCATGAATCTTCCCTCGTATGGGATGAAATCTATCCATATCTCTCATGGGAAACATCACTCGTCACTCGTATTATGTCACCCAAAACTTTAAAAAATTATATCATTTATGTGAAACAGTCCCTCCATGTTAACCACTTGAGGAGAAAGTCTGCGAGGATATATTTTTGATTATTATCTGAACTGATATATTTGGATCAGATCGGATAGCTCGAATAAGATGTCGCATTGAACATATTATCTGATCATTGAGTGATATCCGTCATATATCTGGCAATTTAGGTCAGATATCCGACGCATATCAGATATATGATCAGACCAGACACTCGATTATCCTATCCAAAACTTCTTATCAGATATCTGATCTGACATGAAGCTATCAGCTCATACAGGATGATATTTGACCTGACAAATGCCAGAACAGATAAGACATCAGATTAGATAGCCGATTATCTAATCTGATCCGAGCCAGGAAGGTAGGGCCTGGTGAAAGTTGAATAATTATGGATGAGAGGGCATGACAAATTTAACATAAAAATGATTTTAGCCTTCAAGATTTTGTTTGAATGGAACAGAGAACTTAAGACTCCAAACGACGTAAAACATTATTTCTTAAAAATCGTGTATTGCGTCGAGTGGGCACTTCTCAACATAGGCGTGAAATGGAGAATTTAACAGGCATTTTATAGGAACTTCTCTTCTCTTCCCAAAATTTCGAAGATGGGAGTATAACATTTCTAATCTCTTTCTAATCTAATTTCCAACCTGAGTATGGGCATATCAAGTGAGATTGCGTTGTGAAGTCACAAATTTTTAAAACTGTAATCCAATGATGCTAAGGGCTTCTTAAAGTTAAAGTTAAAGTTGATTGGAAATGTCTCCAGGAAAAGAATTAATTGACCTCAGTCGTAGCTTAGTACATGCTTTGTTCACCACACAGCGGACAGATTACGTCGCATAATTCGTTTCCTAGGCTGGAGATACGTACAATGTTCGATTGTTGCTTTGAAATGGATCATTCATATATTGGTCTTTCTCTCCGACTACTACTAGAGGTATCTGCTCTGGACTAATTGAGAATGCAAATTTCTCTTTCTCTTCCATTTCGTTAAGAAAACCTAATGTACCTATCATATTCCAAGATGGGTCAACCGGGCCTGGTAAGTTGAGTCTATACCTATCAACAAACCGGAAATTCCGCCAAATCTCAATTTTTATCATTCAGCTGTGACCTTTTGATGCTCTAGCAACCAATTGGAATGTGCAATGAACGCAGTTTTAGTAGTCTACTTGTGTGCCCCACCTTACTTGTGTGCCCCACGGCAATTTGACTTTGTTGTTTATTTTGCACCGCTCAATAGGGTGGGGACATTTGGTCATTTGGAACAAAGAGAAGAGAAAAAAAAATTTCTGTGGGTCTGAGTCTGAGGTGTCCGTTAATGGTCTTCACGGGCTTGCTTGTAAGAGTAGCGCGGGTCGTAGATCTCGACACGAAACTGCTAATGACGTCATTGCTCGTAAATGATATCAATGCGATTGATTACCTCGAATTTTAGATTATGATTGTTTGTTATATTTTTTTCGTTAATATTATTCAATGCAGAATGTATATCTCCCTTCTGTTTGCGCAGATACAAGGATTAATTATGAATTTATTGTTTTTCGATTGCGCACAACTAAATTATTCTTTTATAAAATTGACAATTTTGACTAAAACGCCGATATATTAATTTTAATTCAAGTGACTTATGACAAAATTGACAGACAGGTTCAGGGTTGTTAAGGTTGGTATTGAGCCAATACAATCAATACAATGTACAGTCCTATAGATTCTTAGGTAGTTAGTGTTTTCATTTGCTTGGTCAAACTTCTTAGAGTTGAATTGTTGCAAACGAGTGGACCACTACTTAATGAAATATCCGATTTCTCGAACTAAAACGCTGCGGCATTCATTTTAAATTACGCTAACTATTTATTACTGACTTGTGAGTTATATATTTTACTGCTCTCCTTGACTTCGTGATTCGAATGAGACTGGACTTGATCCAGGTCATCCATCGTCATTACAGATATCATTAAAACTTGCCAAATGTTGGATGGAAAATTAAAAGCTGAATATATTTTGTGATAATCTCGCAGTTAAATTCTACTAGCGATAGTTCCAACAAAAAAGAATTTGGTGGTAGTAGGTAAAATAACATTGCTTAAAAATCTATTTAAACAGTATTTAGTGTTTAAAATATCTAAATTAATATTATTTTTAAACATTTCGGGACAAACCCAAACACTCGGAACAGAAAGGTTAGGTTAGGTTAGTACTGATCTATACCTAGTAAGGGTACAATGCAGCGACTAAATCTTCCGAATCCGGATTCATAACTTCGGTAATGAACTACTCCGAGTTAATTTTCACATTTTGGGGGCACTCTGATGAGAGGAGTCGCTCGGCGTGGGGTTAAAGCTCCAACAGTCATAAAATGTTCACTAAACTTTTCTGGTCTCTCAATGCCATATTCTGGATCATGTTTAACTGGCTCGCGATAATAAATACGGCGGTCGGATTTTGAATCCCGAAGGTATAACCGATTCTCATCATGTGTTACAAATTCCGGTTTTTCTCGGATTGGTGTGCCTTAAACAGTTTCCCATAAAATAGAGCTTTTGCCCTAGATTTAACACGGCGGGCTAAATGAAAGGGCTATTTATCGGTGAAGAAATACAAGTAATTTCGCGATTTCAACGGTGCCTCATGCGGTTGACTAGGCTGGACACTCCACTCTTGGATATTTCAAAATCCATGACCGTCTGACCTTTCTGCGGCTTGCCCAAGTGACAAATTTTTGTTGGAAAAAGTTTGCTGTAGTGTTTCAAATTCCGCGAATTAGTTCACCAGCATGATAGAATGCAAAAAATTGGAAAAATTCTCAACCGCCCGAAACTCTCCATGGATACACTACAAATTTTTTAAGAATTTTCTGACTCAACCTACGCGAGATATAGGCATGAGTATACCCACAATACGTTTCGTCCCCTGTATTCTCTACAAAATGCATATCACGCAATTTGTCCGACTCCCCCTGATTGGGCTGCCCATGAAGGGGTATAGGTGCCACCCTGTAAGCTTCTCTTTTGTTTGTGCTGACCCGGGATGGAAATTAATTCGTTTTAAAATGCGCTCAGCAATCAAGCTGACCATCCGTACTCTTTTTAGGAGTACAGTACTCTTTTTTGATTCTCAAAATTGTTTAATTATCTACTTCATCATCCAAACCTTGCCGTCTGGGAAAGGTTTGGATGAGATCTTTTGTATGTGATGTGTGTTTATGTGTGTTGATGAGTGCACTTTTTTTTCGCTTTATTTATTTCTTTTTTTACGTCATTTATTTCTTTTTCTGAAAGCGTTGAAATAGATATTCGTTCACTCCCGGTTTTGGAGTTCAGATTGTGCTTGTCTTACTTACTCATACATATTACTTCATTTCAAAATACTACAACGGCATTTCAGCAGATGAGTTCTGAAGTAATCAAATATTCTGCACTATATGTCACCAGTCAGTCAGCCAGTTCCGTAAGTTTTCATCAAGACCGTCAGAAGGTAATGAAACGGTTGTCTTTACTCGTCTAGTAGACCCAGTTCAAAAATTTATCACAACATGAGAGGAAATGTTTCCTGGGAACCATCAAGTGCATAATATTGTTAGTCCAAAGAAATAAATGGATAATCCGGAAACTAAATAATTTTTTGTGTAGGACATGCAAAAAAGTAAGGCTCCGTTTTGTTTGAACAAAACTATTTCATGAGTGTGCTGGTGCTCCTATTCAAGAGGTTGCAATTATATTTAGGTAGAATTGTCGAGGTGGCCAGCCGAATGACCACCCCTTCCAATTGGCCTAGGAAGGCTACCGCCCGGTCCGACATATAGCCTTAGGAAACTCAGCGACGGACATCTCTGCAGCGGTGTCCGTGGCTCACCACTGAGAGACAATTTAAATCAAACCGAGCCGAAGACAAGCTCATGAAAATAAACTACCTCGAATGGTGTGAAAGTCAAGCATTGCAATTCCTACCACCCAAATATCACTTACGAGGAATGTACGTACTTAGGCTGTCGAGCTCCGATTTCGCCCAGACTTTTTTTCCTGAAAGACCTTCACCAAAAACTAGTATGACCGAAGTATGCCGACGCACTACTCAAAATTCGATTTTTAAAAAAATGTTTCAAAATTTTGAAATAAAGTCCAAAGAGGGGGTCTTTGTTCTCAAGATTTTAGCATGGGATTCCCCATGGAAGTTTTCCCCAAAATTGATCTCGAGACGCAAATTTTTTTCAAAAATTGAAAAAAAATCTTGTTCAGAAAACCATTGAAATCTTTGGAAAAATAAATTAAATGACGGAAAACCTCAAAACTTTATATTTGAGTGTACTTTCGTCCAGATATCAATACTTCGTTGGTTGTATTAAATTAATATTGATTTCTGGGCAAGAATACACTCAAATATAAGTTTTGAGGTTTTCCATCATTTAATTTATTTTTCCAAAGATTTAAATGGTTTTCTGAACAAGATTTTTTTTTCAATTTTTGAAAAAAAATTCGTCTCGTTGTTCGTCAAGTTGTTTTTACGACTTAAAGTCAATATCGTTGTTGTGAATTTTTGCTGTTTTCTTACACATATATATATTTATTCCCTACAATCCTCCCAGAGTGCCGATTTGACAGCAGCATCAGCCATACGGGGCCCGAAAATTGAGGAATACACACTAAATAGGATGATGTACTATATTATCTGGTGCGTATTTTAAACTGAGCACGGGCTATAGTTTCATTAAATTCTAGAAAAAAGTCCGGAAATTTAAGTCCCGGCCCCCAGACGGTCCCGGCCCTGGAAACTATTTCCACTTGCGGCCAGTGTCGGCCCTGTACTGGGTGTAAACCTATGATTTAGCCCGAATCGGTTTTTGAAAGATTCACCCCAAAAACTGGTTTGAGTAAAGTATCTCCACCCAATACTCACAATCCAAATTTTAAAATATATTCGAAATTTTTGAAAAAAAAGTGCAAAGAGTCTTTGTTCTCAAGATTTTAGCATGGCAAATCCAATGGAACTTTCCCCCGAAATTGATCTCAAGAACCAAAACTTTTTCAATAATCCGAAAAAATTATATTTTCAGAAATCCGTTGAAATGCTTGGAATAATAAGTTTGAAGATGAGAAACCTCATAACTTGGCATATTTGAATGGATTTTCACCCAGAAACGAATTCTTCATGTTATAATATTAAATTGACACGGATTTCTGTGTGGAAATACATTCAAATATGTCAAGTTGTTTTTTTATCTTCAAATTAATTATTTCAAGCATTTCAACGGCTTTATGAAAATATAATTTTTTTCGATTCTTGAAAAAAATGTGGGTATCGAAATCAATTTCGGGGGAAAGTTCCATGGGATATCCCATGCTGAAATCTTTAGAACAAAGTCTCCCCTCTTTTTCTCAAAAATTTCAAAAAAAATAGAAAATTAGGATTTTGAGTATTGGGTGGGGACACTTTACTCAAATTAGTTTTTGGGGTAAGTCTTTTGAACAAAACCGATTCGGGCATAATCGGAGGGTTGCACCTCGGGTACCTGCCTCGTAAGACGAATCAAAACCGATATATGCAATTTAGTAATAAAGTAAAGATGCAGTTGAAGATGCAGTCCAAGCCGTTCTGCAATTCTGAAATACAACGTAATTAGCAGTATTGTAGGTTTCAGAGAAGGCATTCATTTCTATTTGTAGAATATCAGAAAAAAATTGAAATGTAAACATCAGTAATTACCAGATTCTAGAAATAAGTCTATAAATTGTATATCTCAGTTAATCATAATAATGGTCAAACAATTAATTAAACCTGAAGATGGTTCTGCTTAATAAACAAAGTGTATTATTTGCTTTTGGAGATCTCTTCCTTCAGTACCTGTACGAGAAGCCCGCAATGTTCACCACGCATGCCTCACGAGAGAATGTCAGTTAATGAGTGTATAATTCTTTCACGACAGAATATAATTACTCCCTTTCTATTAAAGTAACATACCCATTTAATTTTGTGGAACTCTTCGTACGCCAAACATGAGGCAAACCAACCTCTAAAAGAATTCTGGACTAATTTTTAAGCATACCTCACAGGTGAATGTCAATTAATGCGTTATATGTATATTAACTTTGCAGAATGTACATCTCACTTTTGTATTAAAATGAGTACGAGCCATGTCATGTATGAACCCTTCGGTCACCCCATTTGAGCTACGACGCTTTACTTGTTTATCTGACCCCAGTGCGAACAGTCACGGACGAACTATAACACTTGTTCCGCGGAGTTCGTGGCTGGGACTGGATACAACTGATACAAGAGATCATTAATATTCATGATGTGGACTCTCTCTTAGAATTAGAAACACCTTTCAAAACGATGCAGACTCGCAGATTTCTTGTACATTGTACACGCTGTGTGGTATACAAAACGTTAGACTTGACACATCACGCGTATCCATACAAACAAAGCAATCAAAAGAAATAATACCATATTTGTCACATTTGTTAAATTTGTACATTTGTTTTCTTAGTAAAACAAAATATTCCACAAAAGTAACCTCTGAAAATGTTGAAATATTTTTGCACGTGCACAAAATATGCATTTCTTTCTGTATTTAAAACAGAGCAAACCTTCATTTCGTTCATTCAAGGAATTATACAGATTTCTCCAATGGCCTACCTGGTCAATAAATAGTTCAACCAATTTCCTTATCTTTGAAATTAATTAAATTGAACTATACGAGTAGCCCCTGGGATTTAGTTTTAATGGTACGCTCAATCTTCGCATTAAGTATAAATTTCGCGATACAGAATATTAACCTTTCAATTTTGACCTCATTCAACGCTTATCTACGTACTTTGCGCTGGCTATAAATGTCTTCCACACACTGTGCCAAATTGTTATTTGTGTTAGACGTGTAATATTCTCTATTTGAAACGCACGCGTTTGAAACTTCCTAAGTTCCCAAACATTAACCATACAAACAAATATTTTGTTTTACAATCAAAGGAGATAGATATTCATCCATTCTAAAACCCACTCCTCACTTCCGACTTTTCAAAGAAATAATGTTGTGCTCAAAATTAAAGCTACCATCGGTTACTGTTGTCGGCGGTGGTATATCGGGGTTGGCTGCAGCGTCACAATTAGTTCGAAATGGCAGGTTTGATGTTACTGTTGGAAGCAGCAGATAGAGTTGGCGGGCGAGTAAATTCTGTCAAATTGCGTAAAAGATTTGCGCAACCTCGTGACTAAGAAGAATGAATTCTTTGAGTCCTTAAATTTAAAAAACGATTCAATTTCTTTCTCTGTACCAAAAGTCTATATTTTTCAAATTAAAGGAGACTCCATTGTCGAACTTGGAGCTGAATGGGTTCAAGGAGAGGTCGGGAACAGCATTTTCAACCTTGTCAATCCCCTTGGTTTAGTTAACGTGGAGAAGAAAACGGTAAGTACAAAATTAAGAAAACTAATCGCTGCGCATTGTGCAGTGATCTTTTAATTGCTTTAATAATTAAGTAAAATATAATATTTTACTGCATAATTGCAATGCTGAACATCGTATCCAGTATTCATCTGACTCAGTTTATGTCACACAATGAGGGGAAGTTCTGGACAACACTGTATCAAGGAAACTCAATGAATTCATAAAAAAATTTGATTTAACGACCGGATCATTTGACCCGAATGAGGCTTACGGAGATTTTGCAATTCGGGTATTCCAGGAATATAATGAGATTCACTCTATTCACGAGAAACAGGGAGTTTGTGACGGGCTTCTTGACTGGGTTCATCGACTTGAGGTAACCTTCAGACTAGATAAGTTCAAATTGTCCAGACAAAAGAAATTAATGACAATCTTTGTTGGAGAAGCAATTAACCTGAAAGTTTACACATATCATAATGCCTAGTCATGACGTCAATGACCCGCTGACGTCATAACTGGTGTCATGCGAGAGAGTATCTCTAGTCTCAACAGCCGTAGAGTAACCAGTTTTTAAATAAATAACCCAACTTTGCTTTGTTTAATCTGTATCAGCTAGTAAGAAAGGTCAGTTTGTTTACGAAACGGTGACCGTCAACTTGACCCTGGCTATAATTTCAGAATATCATACAAGGAACGAACAACTGGTTTATGCAATCTTGTCAGAATGTTTTGGATTATAAACGGTGTGAAGGGATTGTTTCCATTCCTTGGAAAGGCCCAGCTTGCTATGACTCACTGGTTGACTTCATTTTGGTAATAATTCAATCACTCGTCGAGGGATCGCTAGTTCTCAATTATTTTGATTTTTGGTAGAACGGTGAGAGTACATTTCGCCAAAAAGAAACGAGAACCCAATCTATACCGGAATGGGTTCAACTGAACAAAAAAGTTGTAGAAATAAATTACTCAGTAATGGATAACGTAAGTTGAAATTACATCGCGCCCTGACTATTTCGCTATGTACAAGGCGAATTTCTTGTCTAACGTGACATGGTACGCTGCACGGTTGCTTCAGTTAAGTTTTTCCTACTCCACAGAAATTAATTCCGGGTTTCTGTAGTGGTACATTCCATTCTGCCGAGTGAATGTTCCGCTCCCTTATAGTATAAAACTCCAGAGGGACGAAAACAAACTTTTCTAATACAACCACAGTCAGTACATGTCCGAGGAATTGAACCCCAGCAAAGCGAAACAACGAATGGTCAACCCATACCAGTGTACTGCAGTGAATGACTAATATTTCTTAGTGTCCGGTCAGAATCCGATGTTCCGATGGATCCGAGTATAGATCTGACCACGTTATCTGTTCTATTTCCCTCGGAGTGTTAAAAGCTGTGGCTGGGTCTCTATT
Organism: Protaphorura glebata; assembly: GCA_034694305.1. NCBI lineage: Eukaryota > Metazoa > Arthropoda > Collembola > Poduromorpha > Onychiuridae > Protaphorura > Protaphorura glebata. The sequence goes on from JAQFYE010000456.1 coordinate 32,250, forward strand.
CGAACCGAATTTGGCTTTGGACAAAGTATTGGCCATTGAAGTATGTCAAGGTCGGTTAATGCAAATCCGACACAGCCGTCATCTTTGGGCATTCTTATGGCCGTTATCCTCATTTACTGGGGTGGAGAGTATTAGCCAACCTTACCCTGGTGCCTTGTGTGCCTTGTGTGAGCCTTGTGTGAGAACACATGTGATATACGTGAACAATTTGGGTGAGATTGCATATTTTAACACAACTGACCTCTTGACTAGTGTTGTCTCAGTTCCTTTTAGTTCTAGTTAGTTCCGGTTCCAACTTCAAAATAACGTAATTGAGTTTAGTTATAGTTAGTTTTTAGCTAACATTATATTTAGTTCCAGTTCTGGTTCTAGTTCCTGCAATTTAGTAGTTCCAGTTTCTCATTAGTTCCTATTTCGTTCCATTTTAGTTCCACATAGAATTACAGACTACTAGACTAGCTGCGATTGGCAAATTTTTATTTTTCGATATTCAATACTAAAGTCCAACATTTAATAAGCATATCAATAGTGTTTCACAATGAAAACAATGGTTTTCCGTAATTACGCGACACCAATATTAACATTAATGAATTGATAAACCGTTATGGAGTGATAATAATATCCCTTATTTCGACTAGAGGTAGGTTTTGTCTATTTTAATTAAATGATTGCTTCTATTCAGTAACACGTCTTGACCAGAATAGAGCAGCCGAACATTTCGGCACCCAGTAGCAAGTCCGGTGAATAAATGTTCACGCTCGCTCCTCCAAGTGGTAAATTAAATCTCAAACGCATAGAAGCCTTCGTTTCCGATCGAACAAATGTCGTTTACAAAGCTTGAATCTCAAAGGTGGAGCGACTTACGTCTGAAGTCTTAAATTGTATTATTCCAGGGAACAGAAACTATATTGGAACTAAGTTCCATTCAGTTCCTATCATTAATAGTGGCTAATTAATAGTTCCAGTTCTAGTTACAGTTCCGACTGCTAAGAATAAAATTGTTCCAGTTCTAGTTCTAGTTCCTCTATAATTGCAGTTGTAGTAGAGTTCCAGGAACTGGAACTGGAACTGAAGTAAGGAACTCAGTTTAATGTGGAACTGAAACAACACTACTCTGGACATCAAACGAGTCATCACAGTGAGTCAAAACTTCGTAAAGGGAATCTTCTTGACCTACTGTTCCTTATGATACCGCACTAAATATGTATATAAATATATAAATATATAGATAAAATAAAATAAAATATATAAAATATATATGTCATCCGTTGACCCTAGCACGTCATTTGACTCAAATATAGGGATGTCCTAAGTTATGGCAATACAGGTATGACTAATTGTCACTCGGGGTACAAATTCGAGTAAATTTGACGAGTACAGCGTGTCTAATGTGTATTGTCCACCCTACAGCAGTAACTACAATAGGGACAGACACACCCAATACATCGTTCGAAAGATCAGTTCAAATACTATCTCTGACATATTATTTTAGCGCAATAGCGCGCGCTGGAAGAAAAAAACTCGGTTTCTTGCCGTTTTTCAGCCGCTTTTTGACGATCTTCCGTCTGTATGGCCGCGAAAACTTATAAAATTCAAAAAACGAAATTCACCACCGCATTCCCAAGTGTATTCTGCAAATTTTGAACCATGGTTCGACAATTTCTAAGCAAGTCGGTTTTGGGTGTGTCTGTACCTATTGTGGTTACTGCTGTAGGGGGGGGCAATACATATTAGACGCCCTTTAGTTCGATTAGTTTCTAAGACAAAACTACACATAAGCAGAAGAACTAAGATAAACACTCACGTGGTGGTTAGATTATTTCGGTTTTTTTGTAATTCGATCTCACACTTCCAGATTATTTGTTTTGCCGGAGAAGCCACTCATTCTGAATATTTCTCGACGGTACATGGAGCCTATGACACCGGGATTCGTGAAGCTGATCGGATTATACAATTTTATGAAGTAGACAAGGAAACAGCAAATTAAATACAATAACCTTTGCATCGTAGTGGCACCTGTTAGTCGTTTCAGTTTCGGCGTGCTGGGTTAATCATCGCACCTGCAGAAGCTGTTAGCGCAAGATTTAAAGAATTCTTTTCTCTTAAAAGAAAAGATTATTAATTTGTAATTCTTTCCTGAGGATGAGAGAAGCTTTGAAATTAAAGAAATTTACTTTCTGTTATCAATATTATTACGTTAAATCCTTCGTGCCAATTTTCTCGGTTCTTCCTACTGCTGGCACGGGTTCAAACTTACCTAGGTCAAACGAAAGTGAATCCACATCCACCCACCCTAAAGGAAAAATACTCAGCGAACGGGGATGTTTGACTTTACCATACTACCAATTTAAATTAATGTGTATTTATTAATGTATTTATTTACGAGTTCACTTCACTTTCTGACTTATTTTGAATTCAGACGCCATTGCTTATAGATTTGAAAGCCAATAATATTGTTATATTTAGAATATGATTCTGTTCGAATTTCCGGACTCAAGAAAATATTTAAAAAAACCGGAAAAGGTTCCGAAAAGAGAATTTGATATTCGGGTTAAATAGAGTGTAAAACAAAAATATTGTCAGGAATTTCATTCGTAAATCGCTAAAGTGAGGAAGAGGCGCGGATGAATTGATATTGACGATGTGCCGACTCACCTTTCGCCAGGAACTGCCGAGACTTCAAAAGATTATTACAGGAGAGGCTTAAAATTCGTTTTTGGTATATATTTTGGTTGATGAAATGCAGAATTTATGGTGTTTTGGTCGGATTTTGTTAAAATCAAGGTTTATGGACGTCATGCAATTCATCGGGTGATAGTTCATATTTGCACTTGTAACTCGAATGTAATTCAAACACGTTGTAAGAATTCAGCAGTAATACCATGATGATAAGGAAACTAAATCATTAGGGGAATACGGCACCGTAACACACGGTAGTAGCGGTGAAACGGGAACGTACTACTGCTGCTATCTGTGATTTGCAATTGTGGGAGCCATGTAGATAGTGAATAAAGCAGTTAAATAAGAAAGTGAGATAATAGGCTGAGTTTCCTGAAGGAGTCATGAAAACGGACAAATTATAAGGCATGACGCTGTAAACCTTAATATTTTACAACGGTACAAATATTACTCATATTCTGATATAAAATTCTAGGAGTAAATCTGCTGAAAAAATATAACCAAATTCGCCCCGTATTTATTTCAAGAAACTTTTCTAAGAATTTTAGATAAAACCCTTTTTTTAAGTCGGGGTTTAACTCCATGCAAAAAAGAAAGAGACTTTATCGCGACTTTTTAGCACGGGCGTGACTTCTTCTTGAAATCATTTGAAATTTTCACAAAAGCTTCTTGAAATCAGGAGGTTGTCAAACACTATCCGACCGGATTCATTGAATTTTAAAACGAAGAATTCGATTTCACGGTTATGAAAAATAATCGTTCTGCTATCCACCCCTTCTTGTCCTCTACAACTCAGCTAGCTTGATGGAGATGGAACCCAGATATTTTCAGCGTAAATTTAAAGAAGCACTTTATATCCAAAAGAATGACCTTTCGATTAACCAGGACGTCAATCCTTCATAATTGTGTACAAAATATTTTTTGTTTATTTCGTTCAAGTTGACCTAGTTTGTAGTCCTGAAAAAATTGTCACTCAGTCAGTGAATTTTTTTTTATCCGATCCGATCCGTGATCCGAATGGTCATGACTCGATCCGATCCGAAATATCGTCGGATAGATTTT
>JAQFYE010000457.1:0-35981 GCA_034694305.1 Protaphorura glebata
TATCAAATGTGGTTTCTATTAAATTACTTAGTAGATAAAAAACCGAAAGTGAATGAATGTGAGCATGAATGGGATGGCATGAATAATATTTTCCTCCTGAAAACTAACAATAATAACCAATTTATTGTATAAAAAATTAATTGTTCAAAACAGAACTGGTTTATATAAGTTGTTGTTTCGCGTGCGAATTCGAATCCTTGTATGCATGTACTCGTGTCAAAAATTTACGTAACTTGATGTTGAATAACTTTTAGCAAAATTGAGTCGGACTTTACCTTTTCCTTTACCTGTAATAACCTAACCAGTTTTTTAATTTTTAAGCATGGATAATTCCTAATGGCGTAAGTTGTTACTATAATTACAGGGGTATGGTTGTAGTTGTGAGTGACAAGTGCTTTGGTTATTTGGTTTGAAAGATCAAGGACATTACCTACTGCATTGTACTTGTAGTGCAGCAGGAAGGGATTTTGATTTACGTCATCTATTGTGTACTTTTATTTAAGGAAAGGAAGTAAGAATGTTAAAAAATAGTTTTGTATGCAAACTTTACGGAAACTTTATGCAGTTTTTGGGCTTTTCGTGTCAACCTCAACATCCTAATATTTTGACTCTAGAACTCAACGAAATGTAGTTTCATGTAACATGAAATATAGTTAATGACGACGCTAATTAGTTAATGTATTGAACGTTTACGATTAAAGAATACAGAAAAAATATACAGCTGATTAATTGGCATGTGGCGATGACGAGTGGTCAAATAGTATCGGGTATTTTCGTAGACAATGGGTTATTAGCGTGGGTAAGTCACACCAATTGGTAGAAAGTTTGACTGGAGGAAAAGCTATTTAAAGTCTAACCATGCCTACCCGAAGGATTGAATCCTCCCTATAACAGAAGGGTAAGGGCTTCTTGTATACCGCTGATATAATAAAATGACATTTTTATACGTGAATAAAGCCGCCAGATAAGATAAGAGAATACATTTGCTTGAATTGTCACTATTCTAACAAGAGTCCCATGTTTGTTACAAGTGTAGGCAATATTTATTTTTAAGGAAATTGCCGTTTCACATGGGGCCATTCTGCTGCTCTGACATAGTGAGGTCAAAGTACAGTGCGGGAAGCAACGCATTCAATTAATCTATTTGTACATGTGCAAAATATGGATGTTGATGTAACTTCTGGCATAGAGGACGAGTCGTAGTCTTGAGTTCTTTTCTGTACGTCAATCACATGTCAAATGTGAAGATGTGATTTGAAGAGATTTTTTTAACCTTTTTTCGCAATAACAGTAAGGCTATTAGCTAGAAGGGAATTGATCTGGTTTGTGGTCGATTTAGTGAATTCACGAAGGAAGATAAGCTGGTTAGTTAGTTAATTGCTTTTATTATGGTAAAAATATTAGTTTTCTCTGTTGTCAAAATTCAGACCCGACTATGTAAAAATCAATGAGGAAACCCTGAAGATTATCTTTTTAGAGGAGACAAGATTTTGAAGAATATGAAGAATCTTAGTCATGATAAAATATGTGGAGTCCGGAAATTCAATGATTGTCTTGATCACAATCTGTAGACAGTCAGTTGGTAATTTTAGCACATGGAAACAGGTAGTGAAGTTCCAGTAAAACCGCGGTCGTGGTATGGGTGTAGTAAACATTACATTCACCTTAGAAAGAAGGTCTGAAGGCCTGGTTTCGCCGGTGGCGGTACTCAAGTTCGGTCAAATATACTCTCAATATTCGCAACTTGAGGTCCTAGGCACGCTCATATCTTTGAAGAAGTGTGTCACTTTAATTTACTTTATTTGATTAATTAATTATAGACATTCATTACACATTTTGACGTCAAAGTGATGGCCTGCACTCCTGACTGACAATTTTTTATCCTGTTTACTTTCCTCTTTCAAAATTAATTATTTAGATCATGTCTAATACGTTTATTTTTGTTTCCGAATAATTGCGTACAGTTCATTTGTTCTTTATTCGTCATACATTCTATTATGGACACAAACGCACGCTAGATTCTTACACACACCGAAATTACTGGACTAATTTATTGATTCGGTTCAAAATTGCTTAGGTCGTTGATTGAAATGATTAAGGGGAAGTCGTCTACTCCTAATTCATATCCTATTGGCCTTGGACAATGTAGTCTTTTAACCATTTGCTATCATTGATGAGTTGGCATTATCCTCAATTCACCGTTTATCATATATCCTGTGAGGATTTATTTTTTCTGGTCAAAGCTTTTAGCAGTGTTGTTAACCTGTACCGGCACCACTAACTGAAAAAAAAAGATTTGTTTAAACAGTTTTGGTTTGTTTAGAGCAACAATACAATGACAGTAAGAATTTCACGATTCAGCTCTGCCAATTTTAGTCCACCACAACAATGTCAATATAAAGTCATTAATTTTAATACATTTTTTTGGCTATTTAGCCAATTCTCTATCAAAAATATGGAAACTAATGTTTTCCATGGGTTCAATCCTAAAACAGTAAACTCCTACTTAATTTTCGACAGATTTGTTTTATTGTGCACCCGAAATTTTCGGTTTGGTTTATTCAACTTATAACAATGCCGTACATTGATTCATCAATGAATGAAGTTGACCGGCAATTAAATTAACCTATTAGTGCACACAGTTATGAGACACCCTGTACTAATGAAATAAAATTCACTATGCTGTCAAAGGGGTTTTGTCTCATTCATTCCTTTGGTATTTTTGTTGAAAGAGCTGAGTAGTCGGAAGTAGAGAAGGATTCAGACGAAGAAAATAATGAAATGAAAAAGGGGAGAAACCATGGCATGTGATGAAGGCAAAGTAAGGCGTAGAGTTTGCTAGCTTATGTGCGAAAAAAATGAACCTTTGGACTCTTAACTTTTTGCCAATTTTGTATGGGTTGTGCAGAACTGAGCATGTTTCTTATTTACGTACGTAAGAATCAAAAGAATCCAATCCAATGCAATATTCAACACGCAATTTGACTTTACAACTAGACATTGCCAGAGAATTTATTCGCGTGCTGATTGATGATAAGTTCAGTGGAGATAATGTAAAATAAAATTTGGGAATTAGAAAATCTATCGATTCAGTTAATTATAGGTCAATTAGTTTACGACTTAGATTTCTTTTCATGGGGGTTGAATGCCAGTACATAGGAATCGGAATAGAATATAATTTTCTATCGATTGGGTACAAATTATTTAGATAACGTAAAATACTAACTGAAAGAATTCGGATGTTTTAATTACCAACAGAATTGTTCTCGGTTTTTATATTTTTGGACCTGATTGGTCTCGACCGGTGATCATACACATCGTGTGTATTAAATCGGCGTTCAGAAATCGTAATGTCGTAATACAATAGTCCATTTATTATTTATTTATATGGATACTATATGGTGTTTCATACATACTAAGTTGTGTGTGAACACAAGAACAAGGTGACCAACTTTACATGACCTTGTTAGTTCATTTAATTTTAAACCTGAGAGGTCTTTCTAATATTACTAATATATTAAGTCTATACCGAAGCGATTGCCTTGGATTGACATGACAGACTTGTATTCAATGCATTTTCATGCTTTAACTTTCTAGGCCCCCTTGTACTTACTTCTACAACGTCCATGTGCTAAGTAAGTCGCAATCTCGCAATTGTTATTTATATTTCGAAAGAGAAAGTTTGAGTTGAAGCACAATAGCACATCTCATTTTATGGGCTATAGCTACATGTACGAAACAAAGTACAATTACTATTGCTACACACATATATCGTCAATTACCTTGTAATTTTGCTCAGACGCTGTAAGCATGATTAATTAAATAAATGTATTCCCACTTCTTCTTCTTTGTAATTTGTAAAGTCTTTGTATTTACGTCAGAATTCAGAAAGCCTCCATTTGTTGACTAACTTCATTCTCATAATGTTATCCCATTTTTATTTTAAAAAAATTATATGACCGTGTATTTATTATGCTGGAGTGGATTTAATTTATAATCTAGAGTGTTATAACGCACATTGGAGTAGTAGTAGTATAATATTATGTAATATCCAGTTCATACAGGACTTGGACTTACTGGACACTGGACAGGAAAGGACATAGACCGCAATCAATCCTTTGACGTTTGAAGTTGTCTGATAAAACATTAATTCCAACACTAGAAAAGTAGTTCTGTGTCTGAAGTCCAGATTCACCATGTCCAAAGTCCAATGAGACAAAGTCTTCAACCCAAGTTCCGCAAAGGAAATGGGTGCGGGTGATAGTAAAATAATCTCAAAAGAATTCATTAGAAACGGAATGAATAGATAGTAAGCTATGGAGGGATAGCATACTTTCCATATTTCGCAATATCTGTTTTCATGAGGTTTTTTTATATTTTGGAAAGATTGACATGTCTTCCTACTGTATGATTCATGGAAAATTAATAATTATAACTAGTGAAAGTACTGGAATTTAATATTGCACGATATTAAAAAGACCTAACCGGATTTGGGTCCCAGTCAGCCAGAGCTTAAGTCAATTAATTCGTTAAGTTCGGACATGAAATCAGAATTCATGTAATTTTCTGATGCACAATTTTTATAATGCACATGATTTCGCAAAGTTTTTAATTTTGTCCAGAAATACCAGAATGTATGAACCAATGACGTCAGTGGATATATGCTCTCCGGTCGGCTTAGCTTTGATTTAAGTTTATTCAGCAACTTTTTTGCATGCCAAGCCACAATAATAATGCCAATTTAGCGTAAACTGGACTACCTTGAAATGACTGGATTAATAAAATGATTGTCCATACTTCAGTTTTAACTAAACCTGTAAAACCTCATTTCTATCACATTGTCATTGTATGCGTCATTGGCCTGCAGGTTTGTTGTTGTTATTTCTATTTTTGAGATTGCCTTGTTTTGTACTGACCATACCCACAAGTCAACAATGACGAAAATGTTCAGACTTCCCATATTTTCAAGGATTTTCTTTCCATTCGAAAATCAAACTAAGAAAGTATCAAACTAGGAGTAGAAGTAAAAACATGCGTGCGAAATTTTTTTGGGAATTTTAAAGCGATGCGATGATAGGTAACATTCATGGACTCCTGTACGCTCAATTTTTTATGCAAATGAAAATGACCTCTACTAATTTTCTTTTTTTGAATGGACGTTAGTTTGCTATTATTAAAGTTTAGTAATATTTAGTTGATGCTTCGGACAGTCTTCGAGTCCATGAAATCACTAATTATGATGGTTCGGATCGCAATTTATTCGATCAAATATGTTAATGAATTTTGTTTTTCTTACTTCTGCCAGAGGATTTTGGTAAAAGTGTTGATACCATGCGGTTTGTGTATGGATTATGCAGTTTTTCTAGACTTTCAACTTACTAGTTTTTATCCGATTCATTGGAAAATTTTGTGCTCCACCTTATATTCATAAATTTTCCACATTTGTAAATGGAATTAGTGAAGGAGGACTAAAAGGGTTAAGAAGTAAAGTAAAAGTGTATATTTTTTGAATGAACACCCTAAGGTGGGTTGGTTTGTAGGTTCAATGATTGTATGTAGTAAAATATAGTTAAATGTAAGTAAGTAGGCTGGTCATTGGGTTGGTCATCAAGATCTGGTCTTTGGTTGGAGGACCTTGCCATGGACTTTGGACTTCCTAATCTTACTTATTGAGAGAAAAGAGCTCTTGAGGAAACTGTAGAGTTGGCGGTGTAGTTAGTTAGTTGGGTGGACGAACGCACTGTTTGTTGTCTTCAATTAAAAAGGAGTCCATTACTCAAAAGGTTTCTGATCAGATACGTTCGAATTCCCTCACTGTTCTTTAACAGTTACACATACATTTTCTTCTACCTTCCTATTATTTTATCTCTACCTTAATACCCCGATTCTCCTCAAATAAAATGCTGACTCGGTACTTCCCTCTTGCATTTCCGGAACCAGTCAGTTCCCCACAAAATATGAGAAAGAAATGTCCTAGTAGTTAGTTAAGTTCATTTTTATTTTGGTTTAGTTTATGCGAGAAAACCGTGGGTGACACTTTTGTTTTGTTTTGTTGTTTAATTGTTGACCAGCTACCAGTACTGTAGCACTGCCTTGATCATGTTGTCTCCAACGTTATTGTTCTTTTTACAAAGCCACGGTTTTGCCCTAGTTTTGATCAGTGTTTTAGCCCTAGTTGCCGTCAATGTTCAGTGGTTTAGTAAATATTTGGGGAAAACGTCAAGACTGAGTATGTCTTATTTTGTGAAACTTGTGGTGAGTTTTTTGGTCTTGTTTTCTCTTCGTAGTTTTTAATTGCATCTTTTTATTTGAGTCCGGTTAGGATAGAACCATACACCAAATACATTTAGTGATTGCATTGTGAGCCAAATCAAAGCATATTATCGCAATGTTACAACATATAACATAATCTCACTTAATTTTCATTATTTGCAAATAAAAATTGATGCAGGACTCACTTCACGCATAATGGTTTACCACTCTTTGCGGTCATTAAGTTTGAATGGGTGACAGTGAAATAAAATGAACTTTTGATATTTATGTCATTCATGAGTACGTGTACGATACGAAAAACTAATACGACTGGGTATTGTATTGTCGGACAAATACTCTTCAGTGCAAATTCACATTGGAAATAGAAAGACGAGATACCGGTATCTTAAATGTTGGTAATTCGTCTGGTCGGCCATTGATAATATTGAGACACCTTTGCCTGGATAAATTATCGTTTGTTTTAAGTGTGTGAATGTGAGTTCATAATATGTCATTACATTAATGCATGAAACGTCCGCTGGAGCTGGAAGTGTCATTAACCTTAATTAAGAATTTTTTAAATATATATATGAGAGTAGGAATTTTCATGAGAGGAGAATCATTTCCATTTGAGAACTGACTGGTTTGCTTTTTAAATGGATTAAGAGTTTAGTCTGGCACACATGGATGGAGATGTACATTATGTGGACTGTGGACTGTGACATACATATGATCTCGGTGTGTAGGTGCAGGCAAAGAGTTTAAACACATAATGAGTTGAATTTATATTCATTTTATGCATTTTTTTTATTGTGCACGTTCTACATATGTTCAATACAGCATTGTAAGCGAGGGAATGGATTAGTTTTGCGTTGTGTCATAATCGTGAGAAGTGGAATCTCGCAATATCTGTTCAATATCTTAATTTTTTCTTCTCAGAGTTCAAATATTTTACCTAAAATACGAACAATATTTCTCCAACTCTTACTCATATATTTCACATTCGCTCGATATAATTGGTGGATTGCATTGTCAAAAATTTAGTAGTTAATTTCTTTCGGTTCAATCCATTCTTGGAAGCTGCAATGAATAAAAGTTTCTGAGCTAGACTGTGTCATACACCTTTGCAGAACTTATTAAATAAAACGTCGGGGAGACTAAACATGCACGAAATTAATTTTTTTTTGCCGAAGACGCATCCATAAATAAACACGGCTATTCGGGTATCAATATCAATCCATTGCATTTTGTATCTGGAAGGAAGTAATACTTTCATTTCATAAGTCCTCCGGAAATGAAATGAATTTGTCGTGTCGTAATGTTTATGTTTCGGTCATATCCTTCACGCACTCAGCTGTCATTTGAGTAGTAAATAATGTTGTGGTTGCTAATCTTTTAACCCTATAACCTACAACCTGGAAGGGTAAACGGCAAAGGGTGGGTCTAAAATCAAGTACGACAACAAGGCAAAGGTTAGGATTAAGGAAATAATTGGACCTTGGTTGTTATTTTTGTTTAGACTAACAAGAGAGACAAATTTTTCCATGCTTTTTTATGTTTTTTACCTTTAAACTCGCAGTTTAAGCTTGACTCCAATTTTTTATTACTGTACTTGGAGAGGTAAACTATTTTTGTTTAACTATTTCGTAGTGTGGAATAATATTTACCATTTACGATGTTCGATGTTTAAGAACGAGTTTCTTCGAAACTGCTGTACACGTTAACGCTAGAAATGGAACTTGAAATCTGTGAAACCTGTGTAAGGCGACCACCTGCATACTACAATGGCCATTCAATTTTCGATTTATGAGAATGCATTACATTGTTGACTTGCGATTAAATTATTATCTCACACAGAGTGGTCATACAGCACAGGTTTAATGACATATAAAATTTGGGACGAAATCTGATCTGTTCATAATCGCAACAGAAACATTTGTACAGAGTTTCAAATTTGTAAGCTGTGTATAATGTTAAGATTGGTCTTTGAATCACAGTAACAAATAACGTCAAAGGTGATTCGGCATGGGAGTTTTGGGAATACCTGCTCTATTTGATTGTAAGATAAACCTGTGTCTGTGTTTCTGCAAGAAGCTTAATATGAGAAATTAACCGTAAACTGGTTGGGAAAGTCCTATTGGACTTTGTTCCTTTACAGTCCAAGGCTAGCAACGAATGACGACTGCGGGGACTGGTAGTACTTGTTGGATGAGTAATTTCCCAGGCTTGTATTCGGATGTAGTCGTCATATATGAACTTTACATAAATGTATTTACTTACAACTGCCTCTGTCTGATTATTATTGGACGACCGGTACGCGGTTGCTAATTCTCGCAATTGGCAAACTTGACAAGTTTTGATTCGTAAACCTCTACATGCTAAAGTTAATCGTAGGGATTAGATGGGATCGTAGGAATCAATTAAACCGTGACTATAGACTTTTAAGCAATAATAATAAAAATAGTATTTCATACTTAAAGTACTCTGTTGGTAGCGGTTATTCAACTACCAATTAAGATTTGAGGACTTCAGCTCTGTTTCAAGTGTTTCCACTTCAGCCGATTTTTTGTCTATTTTTCATGGCATTTAGAATAATGGGTCATGTTATTAATGATGACAATTCTTGTCATTTAGTTACGTCGGTGTCTGGCGACAGAGTGTAGATCATTTGATCTTTCACTCGACAATGAGCAAAGCTGTTCCAGGAATTGAGCAATTTATCCGCTTTGCATTAGGCTGGAAAAAGAAATAGAAGGAAAAGAGAAAATGTTCGGTTTGCTTTCTCCATTACGGAGAAAGTTGTAACTCCTGTCATGTCTACAATTTCATGATCGGCTTATGAAATTGTATAATATAATGAGTTGAAGACTATAAATAAGAATGCTCTCAGGTTTGTAAAAGACAAGTAATAGTCGAGATTGGTTGATAAAGGATTTATAACTTTTAAGTAAGAACATCTGACTCGTGGGGAAGATGATTCCCGGATTTTTTATTTTAATTTTTGATGAAAATGAACTATCTTTATCAAAACCAAAGATCCGTGTGATTATTTTATACGTCGTACTTATATTTTTAGTACCCGGAGGCAAATCAAAAAAATTATGTCTGTACAGTAATTTATTTTATCACCTCCAATTCAGATTAAAATAATGAAAGAGATTATGATCTTTGCTAATTTGTATAAATTTAGTGCAAATCAATTAATTTAACAGTTCAATTAAAATCTGATCAAGCAGACCCAAGAGATAATTTAAGATACAATTTTTATTTAAACCAACCCATTTCGTACAATTAGGGTCAAATCATCTTTTTCTTTTCCAATGTTCTTTTTGAAATAGAAAAATTATGTTTTGTAGATATTGGAAACGAACTATGAACGGAGGCTTCAGATATAAAGATTTCTAACGTCTTCACAATTTTTTTTGCCATATATGATTGTTTCGTGTATGCATACGTTTCACAACAATTTGAATTTGTAGTAATTTTTTAGCTGGGATTATTCTTGGAGTGATGTGGTTGTCTAGCTACCCTTGCTGTCAGACGGCAGCTGTATTTGCAATTTACTGTACCAGAAGCGTCGGAGATAAGTATGAAGTGTATAGTAATAGTAGCCTAGTAAATTCAAAGTGAATAGAGTCTGATAACCCTGTGACCCGATTACATCCATTTGTTGATTTTATGTATGTTCGTTGTGGAAGTACGATCAAGAGAGACGGTATGAGAGTAAGTTGGGTATGATGGGTTGATTGACACTCTCATGAATGACCTCGTGTCACACACACCCTTACTGCCACAATTACATAGGTCGGGTTTATTGATGGTGATAAAGTTGGCCAAGCTGAAGCAAAAAGAACTAGGATATGGATGTGTATGCAGATTTAATATGAGAATATTATTCCGTTCATGACTATTTATGGAATATAAATGTGGTTTAGTGAAAACACTATGTGTGGAGTTAAATGTTGAAATCATAGTTGTCAAGTGTGATTGTCTGGCTGGCTCTTTGTTTTAAGAGTGAGAGTGAATTGAATTTTGATGTTTGTAAGGTTTTATCTCCTTGACGTATAATATTTCGAGCTCTGAACTTAACTACTACCTGAGTTGAGACAATTTATGACGGAAGTGCCAGCAGAGAAACATATAGTTTAGGCTTGGTTCAAGTGAAGTGACATTAAATTTGTAAAGATTTCTAATTGAGTTTTTTTTTTCAATGATACAGAATAATTTCCGATGTGGAATTTACCCCGGATCTGTGTCCGGTCTTGGAGTCTCTGTCATCACTTTGAGCTCCTTGTACTATGCTGGCTATGATCCGACATATGGGGCCATCCCTTGGTTGCAATCTCATCTACCAAAGTACGTAACTTTGTTTCATTTTTCAGATTCTATTGAATCAATCCAGTGTTATTGTTTTTTTTTAAATGTTGCTGATTTTGTAGGGATGAACTCGGAGAAGGGTTGAGCGTGTCAATTGCTGGAGCGGCTATTTGGACTTCAACGATTTTCACCGTTCGCTATCTGCTCAAGCTCCTATTCATCTATAAAGGTATTGTTTAAAACTAGAATTAATGATTTTTAGTTTGTGGACAGGAAGGAAGTAGTGTTTTAACCTTCCTTCTCTCTGGGTTCTTAGGATGGATGTACGAGGAGAGAGGAAAAGGCCGATCCGTGTCACTTAGGACCAAGCTATGGATTCCCTTGGTCAAAATATTATCGGGTTGGAATAAACCCATGCTTTACAGCTTTCAGGGATCTTTACCTTCTCTTCCTCTACCGGCCGTTGAGGACACCATGGAACGGGTCAGTTTTTCTTAAATTATTCCTGGGGAAAGTATTTGTAAAAAAATTAACCACATAACTCTTTTTATTAAATAGTACTTGCGCTCTGTTCGACCCTTAATGGATGATGAACGTTACTTTCGAATGGAGAAACTGGCTGAGGCTTTCCAAAATGGAATCGGCCGAAAGTTGCAGAGATATCTTTATCTTAAGCAATGGTAATTTTGGTTTGTTTCAAGTTTGCGAGTTTTTAGAAATATATTCCTGCAAGGAACTTTTCCTCAAAATATTACTAACTTTCAATAAAACGGCTCCAATTTTTTCAAAGGTGGGCGACAAACTATGTAAGTGATTGGTGGGAGGAGTATGTTTATCTTCGTGGGCGATCAGCTCTGATGGTCAACTCAAATTTTTATGGTCTTGACGCCATCTTACAACACCCTACCAAAAATCAAGCTGCGCGGGCTGCAAACGTTACTCATGCTTGTCTTATGTTTCGTCGAGCAATTGACCGGCAACAATTGGAACCGGTAATGAAATTCAGTATTTAGATTTTCTGTGGATAGTCATATCCGTCCGTACCTGATCGGGTATCGGCGAGCTATGTCGATATCCGATTCTATGAAAATCCCCGGAATTTCGACTCTCATTCATTTATTACAGACATTACGAATAAGAACTTATTCGTTTTTTCTCGTGCGTTTTTAACTTCTTGATTTTGACTTTTTGCAGATAATGGTTCAAGGCATGGTCCCCCTCTGCTCTTGGCAGTATGATCGTGTTTTTAACACAACTCGAATTCCTGGGGAAGAGACAGACAGGATCCAGCATTTGAGTGATAGTACACACATTGCTGTGTACTCCCGAGGAAAGTACTATCGAGTGCCAGTGATTCACAAAGGAAGGAATTTAACTCCACCAGAGTTGCAAGTTCAATTCCAAAGAATTCTGGATGACACAGAAACTGTCCCTGAGAAAGGGGAAGCAAAATTGGCTGCTCTCACGGCTGGTGAAAGAACTTATTGGGCAAAAGCTAGGAAACAATTCTTCGCAAAAGGAACCAATAAAGCCTCTCTTGATGCCATTGAGAAATCTGCCTTCGTCTTAGTGTTGGATGAGGAAGAATTTCATTATGTTCCCGTAAATACATAAAATCATACTTGTATTTTTTTGGTTCGGGTTATTTTGTTCAAAATTATTGATTCAGTCTGAATTATATTATTTGAATTAACAGAAAGAGACTACTCAATTGAATCATTTTGCCCGAAGCATGCTTCATGGCAATGGGTGCGACCGTTGGTTTGATAAGTCATTCACTTTGGTGATTGGGAAGAATGGACGTGTAAGTGAATGTTCTTATTGTAAAAAGTTAGTAATATTCATCATAACAGAATGTGTATAATTACATATTTGTTTTCTCTACCGTTTCAGATGGGTTTTAACTCAGAGCACTCATGGTAAGTTGAGATATATCAAATTTGAAATGTGTCATTGGAGGTGGACAATTTCTTTTCCTAATAAAATTTATTTTAGG
Organism: Protaphorura glebata; assembly: GCA_034694305.1. NCBI lineage: Eukaryota > Metazoa > Arthropoda > Collembola > Poduromorpha > Onychiuridae > Protaphorura > Protaphorura glebata. The sequence goes on from JAQFYE010000457.1 coordinate 12,566, forward strand.
AAAGACAAATATGAAATTAGTAGAGACCTCTTCCTTTTAATAGGATTTGGCTGAGAGTGATTTTCAGAAAACAAAATTTCATTTGACATTTTCCTGAAGAAAGAGTTCAGGAGAAAGAATATGAATGATTATTTATATATTTACTACGAGACACCTTTAAATGAACTTGAATATTGGGGTGTTAAAGGGCGGATGCAGCAGTTATGGCCCATCTGTGGGAATTCGTGATAGCCGAAGATCTCATTATTAAAGGGTAATTCAAACAGACCCCATGTCTCTACACAAATTATTCTTCTCCTTTTGTTTTTTGCCTTGCGAACACAGCACTTTACTTTTTTTTAATTCATTCATTCATTTCTCCTTTAATGCCAAGCAATTTCGTAATTGCGCTCTTCAAGCTCAAAACAATGTACTGTAGTAGTTCTGCGCCGTGGGTAATAACCACTTCTCTTTTATGGTGACGGAAAATACCCCAACTCCAATTTGGAACTTCATTCTTTGCTAAATTCTTTCTTTATAGTTACTAATATCATGAGAATATCTGAACCTGAACCTGAAGAGTAAACGAGGAGGAAATAAGGTTATTTAGATTAGATGGTTTTTGTAACACCTCTCCAATGGCCGTAAAAGTAGCCCTCTGTGGTAGAGGGTACTTTTTAGATTTGACCAAAAAGTTTGACTAAACAAAATTATAATTGAAGGGCGGATGCACCCGTCATGGGCCACCTAATGGAATTCGTGCTAGCCGAAGATCTCATTATTAAAGGGTAAATTAGTTTGATATACATATATACGTTGCGATGGCTAACTCTCAACTAACGTCCGATTGTCCTTATTAATATATTAATTGCGTATATAGAGTTTTGTACATAACAATGTAAAGATCAAGTATGTTTTTAAAAAATTTTAGTTTAGTTTAATATTTGAACAAACACCGAACGAAAGAACACTTTTCAAAAAATACTGAACAAATGAACATAAATCTTATCAACACTAAAGAACACAAATACTTAAAAGTGGAGTAATTTTTAAATTTTTTTTTAAATTGGTTGGAAAAAGTAGTATTGGTAGGATGAAAAATGTTTGACAAATTTTAAATTTATTCATCCAACAATACCATTAATTTAAAATGTCATTACATTGTGGCAACTAAATACATAACATAATATTAATACATAATACAATACATAATACATTTTTTTAAATATAAGAATAAACGAATTTATTTCCAATCGCCGTCTTCCATCCAAAGATTGCCCAAAGGACACGAAATACAAGTTAGTATTTGCTTAGATTTAGGATTATTCGATTAATACACGAAGTAGTAACAAAAACTTATGTTTTCAGTACTTCTTTCGATATAAACATAAACATAAACATAAATTTAATCACAACTTGTGGGAACATTGCTTAGCCGAAGAATTTATCACCGGGTAAATTACTATAAGAAATCATTAATACACATTTTCAAACATGCAAAGTGTTTTTGTGGGATGACGGTTCGTTCGTATCTTTTGTGATGGCATTATGTTTTTCCTTATTGTTTAGTTTACCCTTGTCACAATGTCACATTACTCGTCTAAGAAATTCTTTGTGGCAGAAATGAACCTAACTGCAATTTTTGTAACAAGGAGCATGAAAGTCATGAATTAGTTTTAATTAAAAACTTCTGTAGGGGCTATTAAAAGTAAGGGGCGATTGCATGTTTTAAACGAAACGTCGTTAATCAAATAGTTAGTTTGGGCTTAAATCATAGTTTTAATCGACTTTCAATTTATAAGGGAAATATTCATCGCGCACTGCTCGAAACTTCCTGGAATGAACTCTCCGAAATAACTCTTTTCATTCACTAGTGACTAATTGACCCTCACCATAAATAATAATTGTGTTGAGCTTGTATTTTTTCTGTTGGTGAATTGCTTGTTGAATTAATGTTTATAATGTATGTTTTTGCTTGTAGATTTTTTACTTTATCAATTTTTCAGCGCTTTTCTTAAGTAAACTTAATTGTGCTGTCTATTACTTTGTTCGTAGTTTCTTGTAATTTTTCATTGTGTTTGCAAAACCGGATTGAGATTCGGTAGCATGTGGAATATTGCTTGTGTCGTTCTTGCTTCTTTGTGTATTGTTTACAAAGATATTTTGATCTTATCCAAGTCGATTTTTCGCATTGGAATTCCGTCAGAATGTCTTTGCAATTTGTTTCAATGTGCTACTCGTTGAGCTTCAATACAAGTAGTTATATTTTTCAAACCACTTTCTCTGTAACAATCAGATGAGGCTAAACGTTTCAGAATTTCAGTCGTTCTAGCACCATGATGACAGTTTTGTCGCCAGATAAAGTTATACGATTCCTCATTAGTATTTCTAAATTGATACTTTGTGGAGGTTTTAAAAGAATATACGCTGGAATGTTGGAATATTAAACGCAAATGTTATCTGCGAACAAATCGGTCATACTTGTGCTCACGACACTTGGTCGACTCATGGCATGAGTTTTGAGTTATCAGGATTTTACATGAAAAGTGGTTCAATGTTAGTACTTCCAAAACAGAGATCTTCATTGTATTGTTGCTCCCGGGTCAAATTTTTGGGCAAGTAAAATATTTTCTTTATAATTGTCGCTGGGCCGAATAGATACGATGAGAAGGGAGACACAGTTGGCGTCGTTCAAATTGATCCCCCGGCACCAACAAGACTGAAATGGGAGTTGCCGACCGAGTGTATTGAAATGGTTGAGTACTCGTCTAATTGCTCGATGGCACTTTTGAATGATGTTGACCTGCAATTGTTGGTCCATGAAGAATATGGAAAAGGATTCATGAAGACTTGCCGCGTCTCTCCTGACGCGTTCATTCAAATGGCACTTCAATTAGCATATTTCCGCGTAAGTTATTAAGCTTCTATCTAAGTCGAGTTTTCGTACTCTCAAAAAGATGGTTCATGTCGTCATTCTTTACCTTCACAGGATGCTGGAAAATTTAATCTGACCTATGAGGCCTCAATGACACGCCTTTACAAAGAAGGACGCACGGAGACTGTCAGACCTTGCACGATTGAATCTTGCGATTGGGTTCGCTCAATGTCCGACAAGAGCGTGACGGTAATTTTCACAGTATTCTTTCTCTGAGCTCATTTAAATATAAGACCGGGATTAATTCTCTTTATTCTCCATTTGTCACTAGCGAGAGGATCGGATTGCTCTGCTTCGAAAGGCTTGTAGCCGTCATCAGCTTGGGTATCAGAATGCCATGTGTGGGAAGGGAATCGATCGGCATTTGTTTTGTCTCTATGTCATTTCTAAATACTTGGAAATTGACTCTCCGTTCTTAAAGGTGAAAGGTCTTTTTCATTTAGTACTAATTTGACTCTGATCCGTTACAACACATCGTTATAATTGTCTTTTACTTTTTTCCCGACTTTGTAGGAAGTATTAAGTGAGCCTTGGCGTCTCTCTACCTCACAAACACCACACGGTCAAACGTCCAAATTAGACTTGACAAAGCATCCTGATTGCATCTCAGCTGGAGGAGGCTTTGGACCTGTTGCGGATGATGGTTATGGAGTTTCCTACATAATAGCTGGTGAAGGCGTTCTCTTTTTCCACATCTCATCGAAGAAGAGCTCTCCAGAGACTGTGAGTTCATTTTGTTTTGAGTTATTTTTGTTCATAGAGTTATTTTTGTTCATAGAGTCTCAATTTCCATGTTAACTTTCAGATTTATTTATATTTCAACTAGTGGTAGGCCAAATTATTCGCATTGTCACGTTAGCAGATAGAATATTCTTGACTTGAAAGCTTCACAAAACTCTCTACGACTTCTGATCTGAGCTTCTTAAAGTTTTACGAACCCGAACTGCTACCGCTTGGTTAAAATTAACTTTGCTGTATCTCCATATTTTATACCACGTTGGAATTTGGAATCATTTCCATTTCCTAAGTGAAATACATCATATTGTCTTCCTATAATTGCTGTGGTCTTAGTTTCATCTTTTAAAACATTATTGACTGAACTTCTACCATTTTTCAGGACTCGAGCCGATTCAAGGCAAATATTGCTAAGGCACTAGAGGACATGCATGATCTATTCTCACCATCTGGACCGAAGGCAATTGGTTCAAATGGAGTCAGCGGAGGTGATAAAGTGAAGCCTGTGGCAGCAGCAAAGGCTAAAGTGGATGAAGCAGGTGATAAGGCACATAACCAATAATCAACGCCAAACACTGAACTTAACAACGGGTGGTAAATCAATGGAAGTTCCAATTTTATGATTTAAAAGACCTGAGCTGAAAAGTGTAGTCGACTGTTTACAAAAAAAGGAATTGCGAAATATTAAAATCTATGTGGTTGCACTGTGCTAATCTGCTGTGGCTGTAGACCGTACTGGTACGGGAGCACTCCCGAATTAGCTAACAGGTCAAACTTTTAAGTCTTTAGTATTATGTTTGTCAGTTCCAACAAATTTGACTGACATACACTAGTGAAGCGAGTCTCTTTCTAGAAAAACTAAATGTGATTTAATTGCCACAATATTTTGTGTTTCATGCAGTGCAGTACATTTGACAGACAATAGGTTTTAGGTTTTGGTTTGTAAAATCTGTACATTACTTATTAATAAACACAACAGTGTGCCGGTGCATTGTTGCATAGTTTGTGACCGCGTAAAGCAGGGCATTGGGGATTTCGTTTCTAACGCATGTGTCCGTGTGACTCAGAAGATAATAGTGACAGTACAGTTTTGTAATACAAAATTGACTGAATCAATCAAGGAGCGTAGCGTTATGCAGAGTTGGTAAAAGTTTATCTTGGGGAATCATCGTATATAATATTACAGCCTTTCGACGAAAGTTCAGTAAGCTAAAGAATGTGTCAGGAAAACCGATCTAGACAACGCAATTTTTTTTACCAATAGGCAATGTCCCAAATACTTACCTTCAAAAAATATTACATACAATGTTTGAACATCTTCCTGTAAAAACTCAAGTAAGTCAGTCAAGTAACTAGGAATAGGTTTTAAGGATTTGAGACAAAGTAAGGACTCCAACGATTGCGGTGATTGGCCATTATCAATGAATCTTGAATGTTTTGAGTGGAGGAAAGGAAACGTTTGTTAGTGGTCGCGTTCACTTTTACTGCATGGTCAAATTGCACTCATTAAAATCTCTTCACACAAAATCACATCTTGTATTCCTATAATCACTAAAATTTAGTAATGTATCTAGTAAGAAAAATTCCCCGAAGTAAATATTCCAACCAATGAACTTAGATGTTGGAAAATTTAATGAGGGGAAATACATGTTTTAGAAGAGTGGAAGTGATTAGATAAAAAATCATGAAAAATATTTGTAAATATGAAACTGCCAATATTAATGTTAGTTTAAAGAAACAGAGTAGACATAAAAATGATATGTTAGCCGGGTGCGACCTAGCTGTATTCCGTTCGTATTATTTTTGACACACACACACAATCATGAGATAAGATGTGAACTGAAATTTATATAAAAAAATTCCTAATCAATTTTGAGACATAAGATTTAAAAAACAATGTTAATGGAATTTAGAAATGATGTTTGCTATTATATACGAGCTAAAAATAAAATCTAAACGAATTTAATTTAATTCGTTCCATGTCCCAAAGTCATGGAAAGCGGTGGGGGTAATGCTAGTGCATTGCATGTGCAAGCGGGTAGCGTACGGGGGACTGTGTAATTTAAAAATATCAGAATTTAAAAATAAATTAATTATGTGACTTCTGTTGGTGCATGGTGTGACCTTTAGTTTGGAAGAGTTAACCTAGTTCGATTTCTGTGTAGCTGATTGCAGGTGATAGCTTACAGGTATCAATTTAATTTTGAGAAAATTATGTTAATTAATTAGTAGAACGTTTATTTTACAGTACATACATAGATTTGGATGCAACTCATGTAATTCAATAGTATATTCAAGTATGAATAAAAAACAGAATATCGATTACGAATATTCACTTTGTGTCAAATCCTCGTTTCGTTGCTACTGTTTTATTTGCAGTTTTCTCCATTTTATTTCGGCTAAAGGAACAGCACAAGTCGGGGTCAAATTCGCGGCTTAGTTTTCTGGTTTTATGAATTGTGTGCAACCTGTATTCGTCGTCCGTCTAACTGGTGGTAGATTCTGAGTTTAATGAGGCGGATTCTCTTACATCATTACCATTTGCAGATGTCAGAATAGGAACTACCACGACCAGGCATCGTACTTTAGTCATGACGATCTGGAAAGCCAGTCGTTGTCCTTATTCAGGAAATTCTGGTGTTTCTCCTGCTTTATTCGTCATTCGGATTTCCTTTTTTCTTTCACACGTTGATCTTGTTCAGGCACTTCCGATGTTGGGCTATTTGCTGTTTACATGCTGGCTGAGTCAGAATTTTTAAAACGTCCGTTTCACGGGTCGAATTTGTCTTATTGTTGATGAGACCGAAGTATGTGTAGATAAAGTGGCACTGAAAACTATAAATCTGTGTACCGTAAATTGAAGTTTCTCAGGGGACACCTTCGCTGCGTGCTTTGGCAGTAATAAGATATCGTCACCTTACATACAGGAAAAATCCAACTTCAAATTATATTTCAAAGTCTGACAAAGTTCTAATGCATTTATTTCCGGTATATGACGACTTTTTAGAATTTTAAAATTAAAGCATCACGGAACATGACTCTACTCTCGCGAATTTTGTCAAAAACAAAGGTTTGTGTTGCGAAGACATTAACCTGAAAAGCCTAGAGTGATCGTCTCTCATCGCCCCGGCATGATTCCTTCTCGAGCTTAGCTGGCTGGTTGGTTGGCTCTGTCCAACCAGTTTTGGGCTTAAATTGTCAAAACCTTTGTTCATAACTACGAAATTTCAACCGAATCCCAAGAATGACCTCAAAAGAGTGGGCGGCTGGACACCAGAAAACCGCGACTGATCTGTACCTGAAGCTTCTAATCTTGACTGTTCGATTCTACTAAGGATATTCGACTATGAATGCGCAGTCTAAGCCCTATCGGGTCTGGTTCCAGCTTGTATGGTGGCATTGACATTTCTGAATCCGACATTTGAAAATTCGAAATCGTATAGTACAGTAGTAGGTGCTGCATGTAAAGTTAAAACTGCAAAAACCAGAGATGAAATTGAAATTATGAAGTTTCATGACAAAACTGCAAATTGTTAATGTTCTCTACCCGGGTAGAAAAGCAAGTTCTTGTTAAAGCACTGAATAAAATAATGTTTCATGTTCTGATGAACCCATGATAATCCTAAGCTAAACCTGAAGCTAAACTAGTTTAGATTATTCCAGTTTCGATGATTCATTGACGCGTAATAAGGATGTGGTCGTTTACTTTCTTTACGACGTCTCTCAAAGGGCAATTTGCTCATAAATTAGCAATAAATGTATTAACATTCAATGACGGAGTTTTAAAATATTTTACATCCTAAAGGCGACAAAAACATATTTCACGTTCTCAGGATGAAGGAGTCCAAAGGTAAGCAGTGGCTCAGTTTTGCTAACCAGTAATTAAAACAAGGGTGTCTGTTTATTTTACTCAATTTGAACATGAATTGGATCGACGGATCCCGTTCAGAACGCATAGTACGGACTTTGCGACTTAATTGTATGACACTACAGTGCAGTGGACTCTCTTTATATTGACCTTCCCTATATCAAACACCTCCCTATATACCGACCAAAATGCCAGGACCGCAGGAACAACCTTTCCATGCCATTCCTTGTTATTGGACTTTCTGTATATTAAACTTTCTCTTTATCGAACACATTTTGGTGCATTTTTCGAGTTCGGTATATAGAGTCCACTGTATTTGGTAAAGTGTCTGATCGACTGAATGGAGAAGCACATAGTGTTATCTACACGATTCAACTCCCGTAATACTTATGCAATCAAATCCTATAAAATATACAAGGAGGTTCAAAACACTTATCATTCCACCCAAGGGTTGTCGGAAATAGGACAGATAAACAATTTGTATGGATGCGGATGGTCAAAATGTGCGGAGCCCAAGGATCTTAAACTACATATGTATGTATGAGAATCAACATCTGTTTATTTCATCTGAGTTAATTTAATTTACGTCAATCTTTCGCTGAATTCATGAATTCTGAACCGGTAAAGCGGGAGTTGGGGCTTTCTCCATTGTAGAAATAGACGATAAGCCATCATTTGACAAAGAATATATGATACCTGAATTCATCGCATATCTTAGGATCTATAAATAATTAATTCTAAAGTATAACCTCCAGTATTTATTTTACGTCAACCTTTCTATGACCTGTGAGGCTTACCACGTAATATCATTTGAAACACAAAGAAATTTATACACTCGAATTAATTTTCTCAAGCTTTTACTGAAATCTTCCAACTTGGACTGTAGGAGTGGCTGAACAGTTATGGATCACCCGGTACTGCGAACTAATTGTAAAGCACTCTTGAGTAAGTGTTATTTGAAATGTACACCTAAAAATTCTATATAACTCATTCCTGATCAGTTTTTCCGGAACAGTTATACCGGTGTTCTCGCGCGAACTAACGATACTTTTATTGAAACCAACATGGCGTCTTTTATTCAGAACATTTGGGACTCCATAGTAATGCTTTGGATTGTCCTACTCTTAATTATCCCTGTGATTAAGTTCAAATATTTTGAAGATCATTCATTAACAGATGATGAAAATATTGACGGAAAAGTTGTGGTCGTCACAGGGGCTCAACGGTAAGGAGTTAAAAATTTTAATAATATTTTACGGTTTCGGGTTCAAATAATCTGTCGATGTAAATCAGATATTTCAGATGTGGTTCACATATGGTTCGGAAGTTCGGATTATGCCGAATTTGATGAGAAGCTTTGCCTTAGATTGAACCGTTTTACTGCACACAAAATAATTAAATGATAAATTGTCTGATATATTTACAGAGGAATCGGAAAAGCTGCCGCTACAGAATTCGCACACCGTATGGCGCCATCGTAGTTATGGGATGTGTCGATCTTAACGAAGGGCGAAAAGCGGTGGAAAAAATTAAAACTCTGATTGGAAATACCAATACCGTTCGTTCAAAAATAATCAAAGCAATTTCTGAATGTCTAAAAGAAGTATCAAATTAGATAGCGTATAAATCTTTACTTTTAAAGTAAACGTAGACCATCAAAATTGTACGGTTTAAATGGGGATTCATATTTTCATTACGTGGTTATTTTATTTTAATTACAGGTTTTGATCCATTTATATTTATCAGAAATGAGTTCAGTTCGAGAGTTTGCCATGATTGTCCGTAAAAAATATCCGGATATCAGGATTCTTCTAAATAATGCCGGTCTTGGCGGCGCACCAAATGGAAACGTAGAAACAAAGGATGGTTTCAATCTTCACGTGGCAGTTAATCATTTAGGGTATTTTCTCCTTACTAAATCTACTTCTTCCAAGTTTTAGAAAAGGCTCCAGGTAGGGATATTAAGACTACAAACTCTTTGAATTATATTCTTGCACCATCGCGCTTTGATGACCGTTAGTCGTAACCTCGTAACCATAAAATTACTTTAATGCAGGCTTGTCTCCATGTCTTCTACGCTTCAACCGTTTTCAAGGCTTGATTTGAATGACTTAATGATGGATAAGACTGATTTGCAATTTGCCTTTGAGAATTCCATACCATACGCCAACACAAAATTTGCAAATGCACTTTTTATTAAAGAGTTGGGGATACGATTAGAAGGATCAGGACAATCAGGAGTGCCTTATGTCCGGGCATTGTTAGAACAACTATTTATGAAAATAGTTCATCAAGCCTTCAATTCGTGGTCAAGGGAGTGGCTAAAATCCTCGGATTCAGCTCAGAAGAGGTAAATTATTGGTGTCATAAGTCGCGTTCGGTATACCATACCTGTTCTTATGGAATAGATACACGAAACAATTATTTTGCGATATTCTTAACAACAGTAGCGAATAGAAAATGTACAATACATGTGAGTAGTACTGACAGCACGTATTGTCATTGTGCGTTGATGTGGTCCTCAAGTTCAAATGTTGCTTGATAGAAAATCGTAAAGTTAGCCTGGAATGTATGATAATCATTCAGCAGACAAAAATATGTGTGAATGCAATTCACGATAAATGAGAAGTAGACAAGTTTAATTTCAGATTCAAATTAATAATTTTTCAGGCCTGTTTGGGAATTATGTATTGTGCATTGAATAAGAAGGTCGGGAAAGAGACAGGGAAAATGTAGCGGTTCAAGAAGCATTTTAAGGCTGCCAATGATAGACTTGATTCTACACTTGCCAAAGATCTCTGGAGCCTCAGCTCAAAACTAGTCAAACTTGGAAATAATTAAATATATAACCTATATTAATGATATGTTGTTAACTGATTTGAGTGGTCACAACTGGCCAAAATTGACCAGGTGGTGGGTGTAATTTGTTTGGATATATAATCGGTGGAGAGATTTATGTAATCTAACGTTAGATAATTTTGTAATTGCTGCATGGGATAAAATGTTCTCAGAATGCCATAGCTGTCTGAGTTTATTTTCGATTTAAGTTAGTATACATGTGATAGTTAATGTTTTATCGTGATATACACAAAACCCTTTGAGTAATAAAGACTGAAATTATGACTGCAAACTCTCAAATGGTGTCTTGTTTCATTTTTAGCGAGAGTGAATGCTTTGAATTGACTCGAATTATAACCAAAAATAGATGTTCCGCAATGCTCCAACATAGCAACGTTTGCGTTGCTTGCTGAAAAGAATAGACAAAATTGATTTTATAACTTTTAATCAAAAAGCAATGAAATGTTCCATGGCTTGTGATTTTCTCGACCTACGAATGTTTTATCACTAGTATAGTATTAAATCTAATTTTCAAAAATGATGTGTTTGATTCGTAAATATAGCTATTGGGGCGCTTAGCCGGGCTCGGGCATGCAAATAAGGAAGAACCGTATAACGTGGTTACCGTAAATCCCCGAACAGTAACCCGGTTTGGTTTAGTATTTGTTCAGACAAGGTCGGAGGTCACAGACTTTCACCACTTTCTCCATAAGAGTAGATGGAGAAAGGTGGAGAAAGACCCGGTTAGTATTCGAGACCGGGTTACTATTCGGGACCGGTTACTGTTCGGGGATTTACGGTATCAACATTCTCACAAACATGATTTTCTGAAAGTCCTGTCGGAATCTACATAAGCGTTGCGTTAATTAGTACGAACTACTTTAGTAAATTTCTCTGCAGTGATTTTTCTGAGACAATTAGTCAACATATCAACTCGAACACTCGAAGAATGTTGGATGGTGAACAGGAGAAATTCAGGAATAGAAAAAATCGGATGCAGTGCTAGCAGTAACGAATCATGTTGTGCGGGAATCACTACATGTGTATAACCAAGTTATCCCAATTTCACTGTGCAGTACAGCATTTGTCACTTATTCCGTACTGGAATGACCTCCAGTGCGATATTGTGAACGAATAAACGGGAATTGCATTCAACTCTCCCATGAAAAATTAAGATTCAAGGTTGTACCAGAATTGTTTAGAATATCCAGGCTTGGTTTTTCTTTGCTCGCATCCTGCTGTATTACAAAGTGTGGTATGAAAATGAGTCCTGGAAGTCCTGAAATTTATACTTTTTGATTTAAATGTACCTAATCACTTTCCTTAACAAGGTAAATGGTGATCTTTCTTAATATGTATATCAAAATTCAAGGTTATTCCAGGTTAACAACTTAAAGGCTGCCGACGCCCCATGTATTAAAGATTTATGATAACAATTTCGTTCACTACCACGCAGAAAATTCGTATGGACCATCTTTATTGCCATGCAAGTGACTGCTGATATCCGAATACGAATTGTAGATTCGGTGTAGAAAAAAAATAATGGTTATGTATCGATGATTGGGCTAACTAATTCCAAGTTCTATGTGATCATACGTTTGTTCGTCATTTTGATGTTGGAACATCTCATTGTCAGACAACAAATAACCGTCGGGCTTTGGAATACAAGCATGTTAATGCCATTCAAAGTAATTATGTATCTCAATGCAATAAAATAATAGCAGAGAACAGTAAATGCTGTGAAAATGGAGAAACCGTATTCGCCAGTGCCTTCGATCCTCTAAAATATTTTCTAGCCTGGCAGAGGAAATTAGCTAAACCGTTATTCACCGATGCTCATAAATAATATTCTTGACCTGGAATACAAGCCCTTCTTCTAGATATAGTAGCCCTGACTTGATTTTCGGTTATTAATTAATGTGTTATACTGCATGAAATCATGAATTTAGACGCGTACCTAAGAAATAAATAAGATACTGAAATAAGATGAAAAGATACTGAAAATTCGAATAAAAGCCCGTGGGAACAAACTGGATTAAAATAATGGTTACACTGAAACGACCGTTAGTACAAGGTACAGATAACCATCAATTAATGGAGCATAGGTAGGTGATGAGTCTAGGTGACCGTTTAACTCAAGTGGTCGCTTAGCTCAGGTGAAGGTGTACCTCAAAAAAGCGTGTGTCGGTGGAAGTCGCCCTGGCGCCCTCCCTTGAGGCCTCGTCGGAATAATGATATTATGATGCATATTGTTGTCATGAATTTACATTTTGCTTTGTTTACCTTTTCCTCCCTTTTTTGTACTTGTTGCGTCTTGCGTTGGGACCAAAATCCACCCGATAGCCTCCAGACTGGGCCGACTGTCCAGCCTTGTCCAGTAAGTCCAGTTTGAGCTGGGATTCTCCAGTCGCTTGGGTCATCGGCGGTGAAGAACAAGTAAGTCATCACTCCTCCCTTACGTGTCTCTTCTTCTTCAAACTCTTCTTACTTTTATTCGGACGAGTGTCCGAGTCATAAGCTCACCACGTCACCACCACCAACATTTCTGTCCGCCTCACAACACCCCAGGGTGGTTAAACATTTTCTGAATCAAACTGAAATCCTAAAAGACCAAAGTGATTTGTTTTTCGAAATTAACGGCATTTGTTCTAAGCAAAGCAGGAACGCCAGGTCGCCTTTGACCTAACTGTTTTAAGTTCTAAAGTGATTCCACTTCTGGTCGAAAGACAGAAGTCCTCAGGCAGGAGTACATAGTTTTCAATTCAGGTGAGTGTGTCAAAATCCGTATTTAACAAAATCAGAGAAATGTGGGTCTTAATTGATAGTTGATTCATAAAAAAATCAGAAAAATGAGGTCATTATTCATATTTGATTGGGCTAACCATTCAGTCTCTTCTCTGTCAACGATTCTTTAATGGGCAATTATTGGGCTCCTGATTAAACAGTGAATAGGAGACCCTTCAGACGAAGGTTTGGCCCTCGATCAGGAGGACAGGGTCCAGCAGCGGAAGCAGCGGCCCAAGATAAATTATTACGACTAAGACGAAGCAAATTTTATCGACCGTATAACGCTGATGAACCAGACCCAGAACCAAAACCGGAACCGGAACCAGAACCAGGATCGGACATGTTTTCTCCTCCGACTGAAAACTTTCATAGTGGCTCGAACATGTGGGGTAAGTCAAGTCAAGACAACTCTTCAAATTTCTCCAGCTTTAATTCAAAGGTCAATCTGACGATTCATTATACACCTGTTAGGAGGTCAATTTCTCAACTTAAACTTAACTGGTGACTGAGGGGCTTTAGATCGAACATGCATTCATGTCATGTTGCCACGCTCTAGTTTTGGGAGCATAACTTTCTTGAGCTTAGTGTGGAATAATGTGAGACAGATCTTAGGCAGATCTGGGGATTTGAGGTTGTCCGTTTTTTGTCTACCTTATGAATCCTCTGGCTTAGGCTCTCATGAACGTAATTACTTCCGAGTCTTTCACGAAGACGAGGTCAAAGGTTAAGGTGACAAATACTTCCACCAGCCGAGTCCTTAACAAAAAATTTTGAACTTAATTGGGTCTATGAGCGCAGGTTGATCTTTTATTGTCTAACGAAGCCCTTCATAGCTAAATTTTAGCTTAATTGAGCTCACAGTGAATTCTCACGAAGACCTGGTCCATAAGATTAAAGGCTGAGAATTTCTATTCCAGACCTTAGAAGTAAGACTGTCTTTACATTGATTAGGTTCAACCGTTTCTCCGGAAGAAAAGGTTCAGGTGACTAGAATCTTAGGCAAGCAGGTTTTACATAAATCCTACTTCAACTTAATTGAATTCATTTTTTCTCCACGAATTCAAAGTTCCATTTATTTCATTTATGATCTAACGGTTATGACTACTAGCTTTTCGAAAATAAGTAATGCAATAATTCCGTACACGTAATAGTAAGGGTGGGATTTGAGGACGCGTGCATTTTATGTAAGACAACTAAATCACCGTAGGCGTGGTCATCTGTTAGTTAATTAATCCGCTAATTAGTATCAATGGCATAATTTAATTTAGTTTATTATTATTTGTTTCCAGAGAAATTACTTAGTAATTACTCAGGTGAGGTCCTTTCAAAGGGATTCGGTGACTTCGCCCCGTTGGCGTTGGGAGGTTTTGGGACTAGGGATGTTTGGGGCAACGTGAGTGTCAATAAGGACGGTAAGTTGATTACCTTATCTCCACATTATGTCAACTCTTATATTAGTTTCTTATTTCAAATATATTTGTATGATTAGTGTTTGACTCAGTGGTGTCGAATTGCATAATCAATCCATAATTTCAATAGTGTGTGGCTGCGATGCAGAAAGTGATACTTGTTCTCACTCTGCTCGGCCACTATGCCGTTGTCTGTCACTATCTGGTAACCTGAAGCCATGGAGTGCGAGTTATTGAATGAAATTGAATTTTTCTTCTTTACACTGTCACTCTCCAGTTTAGTTTCAGTTATCGGATCTCAGGTCGTCGGTGTTTGTTTTTCTCGGTTAAGTGGCTGGCCCAGAGCCAAAGGTTATAGAACCTGTTGGTTGTTGTTAGAATTATTTTCAAATTTTCTCAAGACTTTGTTGACATGAAATCATAGACGTTCTGCAATGTGTCGATACAATTTATCCCCGCGCACGCTTCCGTTCCTTGTTTATGCACACTTGGAATTTTTCACAAGGATAACGATTCCATTTCAAATCCAAATATTCAGACTTTTTGTCTTTTCATGATAAATGGTTAGAGAATTACCCCGCAGTTCTCTCTCTGACATCGCATATTCATATAGGATTACATTACAATTTACAATATTTTTGACTTTGACTGGCAGTCATTCATTTGAGTCGATTCAGGCATTGCTCGAAAGCTCACATCTTTATTCTTTTTCACCATAAACGTATTTATCCAGGACCGTCCGGCGTCGTCTGGAATTAGAATGTATCTTTTCAAATTCAAACAATGAAATGAACTAAGTCAGTGACTTGAAGTCATGATCAGTAAATGGCAGAAATTGAATAAAGATGCATTCCACCACATGCATACTTCAAATTCCTAACAATTATTCATCAGGGTTCAGAGGTTTAGCTCGAGGTTCAGGTACATTCTCTAGTCCTAACTCTTGAGGATTTGATCTATTCAAACGTTTTCTTTGAAATTCAATCACAGATTCCGTCCTTTGAGGAATCCAGACTGGTGTCCCAGTCCCAACACCAATCATCCTTAGGTCTTAGGTCTGCCATGATAGAAAAAAGAGGAAGAAAAGAAACGAGGCAGTGGCAAAAACTGAAGTAGTGGAATAGAAGCGGGTGAAAGTACTTACTTATTATTTAGCCTTAGCTGTTCTGTTGGCTTTTCGTACAGGAGTACAGTAGTAGGACTACTATGTTATGTAGTCTGTATACCAACACCTTGAAACGAAGAGTCGGTCGGACAAGAGATAGAAATACTACATGGGGTTAGAGGGGTTTTTGGGTCTTTAGGTATACTTTGAACCCAGACGTTCCCAATTTAGACTTCTGAGGAGGGATATTTTTGTTAAAGACTTGATTGTTTCAAAAGGGTTAGGATGCTAGTCCATATGGGACGAGATTTGAGAATTTTTCGGGGACAAGGACACCGAATTTTGGGGGGGTTTATAGACCTCTTTGATTCCATCTCATTGATATCGCCGTTTAGAGGCTCCGACGGTTGCGCCAAGTGATAAAAACGCTGGGTTTCAATATTTCTTTTACTGTTTGGATAGCTGGGAGGTAGTTTTTGGTGGTGGTGTGCTGGTGTTTCTATTCCTCTATCCTCCCGTGGTGGACCTAGTGAGTTCGACGACGACTCCAACTGTCTCAATCGAGGATAGCCATAAGAACATGGCTGAATGTCATCCGTAAAGCTGTGTGGTCTTTGGTCTGTTACTGAGTTCAATTCCTATCGTCACTTTGGTGCTCTTCGTTTCCGCTGATTGGGGGGAAAACGTTTGTTTTCAGTCCGAGTGCAATTTCTAAATGTAAAGGTCAAATTCTCAAAAAATTACTACTACCACACTTACACACACACTTAACACACAGTACACACATCACAACAACCGAACCATCGTGACAACTCCTACGCAGCACCTTCTTCTTCATCTTCATCAATTATATGTTTCCCGGTTTGGATCAGGTCTTGAAATGAACAATTTGAAACGTAAGTTTTGATCGTCATTAGCCCAATTAGAGCCCGAACAAACGTTTTGGAAGGCTTGGGAGTTCGGTAGGATGCATACATTTATCATGAGCTCGGGGTGTCTCTTGGTGCCTTGGTTTGACTTGTACCGAGTTATTTACTTTGTACAAGTTGGCACTCGTTCGGGCACTCGAAACACTCAAGAAAGTAATGTTTAATTTGAAAGTCATAACAAGGAAGAATCGTTCAGAGTGTAAGATTTCACAGGTTAATCGATACAACTCTTCCGAGTTGACCTTATGTTATGGGATACCGGAACGTACGGCTTGTGAGCTAACATGTTACAAGATTAAGACTTGAATGACTCTGAGGTCAGTTTGAAAGTCTAGACTGACTTGCGAATCAGATAATGAATGAACTGCTGAATCTAAACGTTATGTCATTGTCATTATATTATATGATTATTGTATTTTGTTTGGACACGCTCGATTCGTAGTTGAACCCATGCTTGACCCATAAAGAGTGTTATTGTTTTGTTTTGAATATCTCAAAACATTCTAATGAGACTAGTAGTTCAGTATTCCAATAAGCATTCAAAAACATCAACAAATAATCGTAGCATTTCGGACCTCTGAACCGAACGTAATGTCTATAGTGGACTACGAGTACGTGCATGGGCATTGTTGGAAGGAAATAACTATCCAGTTCTCGAGTTTTGATTTCTTCTAGTAGTTTGATAGCATTTCAACCATTAGCTCTAACAGTGTGAATTCGGTCTCTAGGAGTTGAGCGATTTTTACATTTGTAAGTGTGATTCCAGAAAGACCACAGAATGCAGTTATTAGGAAATGGTAGGAAAACTGCAGTGTGGAAAATTACGAGAAGATCTCAGTTTGGAAACACCTGGTGGAAAAACTGCTCGTTTCGTGCGGGTAAATTATTTGGAACGTACTCAGAAGGGTCCTGAGACTTAGATTATTCTTGAGTTTTTATTCCATAGAGTTACTGAGTATTTTCGCCGATTTTATTCGACTGCTCATAACTTGGATTTGATAAATATATAAGATTGCTGATATGTCGTTCCGGGTTGAATCCTATCGGATGGGGTTAAATAAGGAATCTGTGGATTGTTGTAGTCAATTATTGTTGAATTTAATTGGACTAATTGGATTCGGGTTTGTAATTTTCGCTGTTTGTCTTTTAATCTAAGGCGGTCATAGTTCGTCCATGTCTCCGACTTACCAGTCCAATTCACACTCCCCACTTTTCGGAGCTCCGACTTCACCTTCATTTTTTGGAAGCTCTAACGCAAGTTCAAACCATTCAGGAAGCCAGCAGTACTCATCCTCTTCAAACTATCCATACGGTGGTGACAATTTCCCAATCACGACTTTTTCCATTGAAGACACTCTACAGAATCAAACTTGGAATGGTGGACGAAGAAATGACAGCAGCACTACAGGGACGACGACTAGTACGTCCTCTTCAATTTTTAACAATTGTGACGATTCATCCTCAACTTGGAATGGAAACAGTAACTCTCATTTTGGGGGTTCATCCATGAGTAACAATTATAACAGCGGCGGAAGTAGCAATGGGGTTCATTGGAATAGTAGAGACACAAGAAGTGATCATCGTGACAGCAACTCTTCAGGGAGTGGGGGTCAAGGTCAGAGCAATAGCCGAACCAGTGATCAACATGGCAGCAGCAACACAGACAATTCAGTCAATCAAGGAGTTCGTGAAACTGGAATCATTGAAAAATTGCTTCATTCCTACGGTTTTATTCAGTGCTGTGAACGTCAAGCACGTTTATTCTTTCACTTCAGTCAATTTGAAGGCACGATTGAACATCTCAAACTTGGAGATCCTGTCGAGTTTGAAATGACTTATGATCGTCGGACTGGAAAACCAATTGCAAGCTTTGTCACTAAGATTGGTCCAGAAGTTGTTTTGAGTGAAGAACGCGTCACTGGAACTGTGACTACAGAACTTCATCACGAGAGCAGTGGAGAACTGCAAGGTCGAATCAGTTACGAGAACCGTGGAGAATGTTTCTTTTTGCCGTATTGCCAGGAAGACATTGAAGGAAATGTGACCCTATGCACTGGAGACACTGTTAGTTTTCAAATTGCTACAAATCACAGGTAAAGTCCTTAAATTGATCTCTTCTTTAATGAATCAAGATTGTCAAGTTTGAGTGTGCATGAAAGTAGATCAAATTATATATAATTGACCTTGTTTTTTATAAATGTTTACAGAAGTGGAAATCTGACCGCTCGCTACGTGCGACTTGAGAATCCAGCTCAACCCGTACGATACAAGGGAATCGTGAGTTCCATCAAGGACAACTTTGGGTTCATTGAAAGAGCTGATGTAGCCAAGGAAATATTTTTCCATTTTTCTGAGACGAGAGTTCATGAAGGGATTGTGGTTGGAGACAACGTCGAATTTAATATTCAAACTCGTAATGTAAGTCTCGTCTTTATTTTTTAAATAAATTACTCTCGTCTCCTGGTTAGAAAACGCCTGCTTGAAGTTGAAGTGGGCTAATTAATCCAAATATAACGTAACCCATTTGGCTCATTATTTTAAAGACAGAGAAGAGACAAGATTTGTGCGTAGTAGTCATTTTGTTTCATTTCATTTATTGCACGTACTCCAATTTCATTTCATATTTTTACGTTGCTATTACACGAAGTAACTTGTATGGATGTAATGTGATGTGATCTATACACACCGTTCCTTTGATTTATGTGCAATGTGCATCATTAAATAATGTAGTATATTTAATTTGTCTAATTTACTATCAGGGAAAGGAAGTTGCTTCGAGCATTACAAAATTGCCGTATGGAACTGTCATCTTTGAAGACATTGGAATGGAGATTCTCAAGGGACAGGTTCGGAAGTCTTTATTTTTTTTATTTTTCTCGAACCATAAGTCCGCAGATAACATTCATTCATTCAACTCATAATCATCCAAGAACATTTTGGTCAATCCATTCCATCCTCATGGATTGGTCTCTGGTGTGGGGTATAAAATGAACATTTATTCCTCTGTTTGAATATTTTCATCATCATAGGTTTTAGAATTATCTAGTTATTTTGGGGTACTAGAAGACGGCAGACCAACTATTAATTAATGGAACTATGTACTAAGTACGTATGTTTCCATCCAAGATCTCTACGCGTCGTGTTTTAGGGTCGATTGAGTTATCAAAAAGGTTTTTGATTTACAAGGGAACTACTTTCGATGTAAAAACCAAATCTTCTCAAACGTCGATCCGACGACTCTATCAAGTCTCCATAGCTGAAGTATGAGCGATCATAATCATAGTTTCTGTAGACTGTTAGAAATTTTGAAACACTCCTCGCATGCGTTCCGGGGCGCATTTTACCAAAAACTACATAAGATGTGAGAGAATAATTTCATCTGCGGTCTAGACCTTGGGGCTACATGGGAACACTTGAAATGTCTACTCCCAAACGCCTGAGCCCGACAAGAGTTTTACATTGAAAGTGATTCCCTTGTTATCTTCAACTATATGTTTTAGGTCATTTAGAAGTACCACACAGAAAAGATGGTTATAATGTTTGCGTTTAATTTAGTGACATATTCAGCCAATGAAATGAGCAAATCGTTAGAAATTTGCAATTTCTTACCCGGACTTTGTAACGTATAATGTCTGGACGAGATTATAATATCGACATTTTTACGTTGTGATATTGAGTGTAAACAGAAACCTCATCAAATTTCTTTGACTTGGGTCCGATTTCACTCGCAATTCCCACCAAGTCTTCAATATCGGTAATGCAGTGGAAATGTCACCACTTGTCATGGTCAATCAATAATTCAATGTAGAAGCTGAGTCGAAAAGTTGAATTCTGACGGCTGGCCTTCAGGCCTTTATGTGCTCATAGCAGTCTACGGCCAGCATTGGTTTGTAAAATTATAGAATGGGAAATCTGTACCCTTAAAGTTCTACACCGCTTAATTAATAATATTTACTTGGGATACTAATGAATGACCACATGCGTCAGGCAGAGTGAGAAATATTTCACGAGGTTACATGGCGTACCTCTGCTCTGCGTCCGAGTTAAACGTTTATAGCTGACCACGTAGCTACGATCCGTTCTTGGAAAAATAATAATATGGAAGATGGAAATATACAATCTATCGTACCCATTTAGTGGTGTCTTATAATAATATTTTTGCATATCATCTTTGATATTATTATTTGAGATTATGTACTTTCAATGAGATTTCGTCTTTCTTATATTGCTACTCTCGTTGGCTAGTAAGATAGATTTCACATTCTTAGGAATATGTCGTCAAGGAGCTCAACTAGGCCTTTCTGCACAACGTTTTTCTTATTTATGCATGTTTAATACGAGCAAATCCGTCCATGATTACGAAAGAGGAGCAAGTAAAATGATAGTGGGGTAGCAATCATCCGTCCATAAAAACAATGTGATTCTTTTATACACCTGTGTAAACCTCTACCTGGAGAAGTGGTTTGCAATTTCGTTTTCATACGCATGCAACACTTATATTATAGTTATAGTTATTGCGAAAACGTTTATATAAAACTTCATGACTGTCACGCAAAACTTTCTTCCTTCCGTGAGTTCCGAGTAACTCTTTTGGGCGAAGCTTGTAAGTTTCCCTGTGTGAACACAGGAACGAATGATTTTATGGAGAATTATGATTGAGTAATAAGTACAGTTGAGTAAGATAATATATTGGAGTAATATCTGTAATTACGGATGATTACATACACAAAGTACTGATCAAGGGTTTTGACAGGAACCGGCGCTAGTAGAATAGGGTAACTCTGATTTAGTTTTCAGAAAATAATTGTTAGAGACTTTTAGTAAAGAATCTAGTGTGAAATCTGTACAGCCATTAAGCATGCAAATTTCTGATACGGCACGATGCCGAGAATGACACAAAATTGAATTAACTCTGTAGAGAGAGGATGGATTACGATTATTTTGAGATTCTTCGCCGGGCGTGGGCGCTAGAGAAGACAAAGTCTTAATTTATTAGATTTCGATTAAAACTCGACAAAATGTGCGTACCACTTTTTTTTTGGCGCCTTCTCCATGTTCGGTGTAGAAGGTAGAGCATATGAACCACACTGTAGACTGTAGAGAAGGAAATAGAGCTTACAGTATTTGGTTTGTTAGATGCTTCGATGAACAACAAAATGACATTTACATTCACAATGTGGCTTATGTTTTAATTAACAATGTAAGGAAACTGTTTAAATTAAATTAAAATTGGGATTCAAAACAGATGTTGAAGCCGATTGACAAGACCCAGCCGAATCCGGCCACAATTGGACCTACTCCACGCTCTGAAACTATGCAAGGTCGACTCAGATATCGTGGGCCAGACCGTCAAGAATTGGAGGTCGTGTACGGTGAAAAGGATCAGAAGGGATGTTTCACTATGAGACATGGTGACTGGGTCGAATTTCAATTGGCTGTGGACAGAAGAGACAAACAACAGAGAGCTACGAACATTACTCTTCTAGAAGAATCTTTTGTTGTGTCTGGGGAGCGTCGAGAGGAAGGAGTTGTATCTGCTGTTAAGGTAAGTTTTCATTATTGGCTTAGGATTAGGATCCCCCCCATGAGGTTACATTAATTCTTGAAGAAGTTCATAAAGACTCGAAACCCGACGAAACGTACTTTTTTCGTGACTGGCAATGGCCACAAATATGATTGATACTTTGCTGACGGGGTCAAGTTAAGTTGTACAGGTATCTCATATGATGTATTCAGAACACACTGAAACTCCTGAAGGTGAATATTTTGGCAGATAATGATATATCTGAGATAAGATCATAACGATGAATAATGTAACGTACGATTTGAATCGTGCTTTATCTCACCAGAAAATGTTACATCATATTTCATATCTGATACGCGAATACCTTTTCTGGGATTTCTGGGACAACCTTATACGAAACACCTTTCGTTAGCCGTACCGCAGAAAAGACCTTAAATGATGATTGGGATCCAACTCTGAACACAGTTGTGGATAATTATTCTCACGAGCTTTTTTAACTGATTTGGTCTATTTCAAATTAAATTGTATAATCGTTATACGAGGCGAACCGAAATATTCAAAATGATAACGTGTTCTTCTTCTTACTCTCAGGATGGATGTGGTTACATCAGTTGCGCTGAACGAGATTCGAAGATGTTCTTTCGTACCAATGAGTTGCTGGACTTTAATCGCTCACCAAAAATTGCTGATGATGTTGAATTTATAATTGTTCCGGTAAGTTAATAGTTTTCTCAAATTCTAGTAATACGGGATTAGAACTCATCAGCGTAATTCCGCAATGGTAGCCGCCAAAATGTACATGTATTTGTTATTCCGAAAATGTTGCGTTTATTTTAAGAGAAGCTGGAATTTCAAAATATTTCTGAAACACGAGGTAATGGTGACATCTGCGGCAATAGAAATGTTTGCTATCGGGTTTGAGGTTTGAACAGCAACGACATGGCAAGCGTATATTGGAAAGTGAAAATTTGTAAGGAGAATTTCATAACTCATCTGTCAACTGAAGTGAATTCAGAGGTTGTTATTTCTCAATGATCTTTAAATTGAAATTGAGCAGTGAATCAAAAGTGAGTTTGACACGAATTGGGATGACTTTAAATGGCAAGCTGAAATAGAATTAATTAATTCGCATATTCTGACAACCGTGGAAATAAAAATCTAAAACTGCCATCAAACAAATTATTCTTGTTTGAATATTTCACTCGAACCAGATTACGTAAATGTCCTAATGACAGAGCACCGGCGTTCTATTTCTTAAGGTGATTCAGAGTTCAAAGACTTTCACCACTTTCTCCATTAAGTTCCTA
>JAQFYE010000458.1:0-35972 GCA_034694305.1 Protaphorura glebata
GACTTTGTGTGAAATTTTGACCCAGTTCAGGTTTGAACAATATAATTAAGCAATTATATTAAATATTTTGTTCAGTGGTTTCTCCTGTGTCCGGTTTGTCATTTTAATTGGGTCTGTGCGATAAGTATAACTCTTTGGGCGGTATGGAACCGCTGTTTTCAATTGTGTGTCCAGATTACCGTTCGTACAGAATTGACAGATCCTATTCTAACATTTTGTGATATTGACGAGTTTCTTGGGATTGACAATATTGCCGGAGATGGGTTTATATTTTAACACAATCTCTTTTCCAATTTAGAACGCGGACTTTAAGTAAGTCATGTTGATAGATGAATAATTTTAAAGTTGTGTCCATTCTCGAGTTAAATTATTACTGAGCGATGATATATTTTAAATTCTAAGAAATTGAGGAACAATACATACTAAAGTCGTGAACAATCACAGCAGGACATTGTCATTGCTAAAAAGCGATTTGTTACTAGCTGGTAAGATTTAAATTTTTATTAAATGCAATTTCTCATGACGGCCCAGGCAGGATATCGAGTTCAAGTTGGTTCAATTTTCATCCATCTTGGTTTCAATTGAAAATTGTTTGTTGCGGTGAAGTAATTACCATTTCATTTCGCATCCAAAAGAAAAATAGAGGGAAAAAAATCCCCCAAAGGAAAATGTAATGTTCGTGCGTGATCGTGATCATGAATCCGTATAAACGGTATGATGACCATTCCATTTGAATTACATTTATATTACCCATTGCCCACGTAGTTGGTAAAAACTCCAACTCTTTTTTTTTCATTCTTTCTTTAGTAATCTTCGGATTGGACAGAAGATTAGAATCTTATTTGTATGCATGTAAAAGGCGTGATAATTCGGTTCCTTGTACGAAATGTAGTCAGGTAATCATTTTCCCTCATTTCTTGGAATTGGAAATAATCGTTGCATGGGAATTATTTTTTTGTTAACCCTAACCGTGCGGTACGCGTCCGCTCTTGTCGTCTTTTTACTAATGTAATAATGATGAACTCGGGTCTAGGTACATTATGAATGGATTTTCAAGATGCAAGAGAAAAAAAAGCATCTTAAAAATGACATGGGTGGACGAAACGGGCGGAACGGAACGGACACATCGTCCACAAAACGTTAGCGCTAAATATTACGTGACTACTGCTACTGCTTGGCTACTTACTTGACTACCTGTCCATCAAATCGTTTAAATGTTTTGGTGAGAACTTGACATTTGATGAAGGCGTCCGGGGATGAAACCTTTTGTAAATTGTAATTGTAAAGTTGGCTTTGGCCACTACAATTGTTATGAAAAACCAAAAAGTTAAAGGGAAAAAAATGAATAAAGATTCACTATATTCTCTTGAATTACTCCAACCGGCAAACAAAGTTCACGTCCGCCCGTCACTCGCACTCCCGTCCCAAAACCAAATGGGTTCTTGAGAAATTGAAATTGACTGCACAGTACATTAAATTACAAGATTATAACACCCGACCAGGCATGCCTTGGAAATTTTATTCTATTCATCCTCATGTATGTGAGTTAGTGAGTGAGCTCGCATTTAAGTAATAATAATGAGAATAATTCCTCGGAGGGGGTGTAAAAAAATTTGCATGATTTCTCAAGTGTTTTTTAAAATGTCCAGGAGCGACAATTATCCTTACCTATGGCATTGTGTATCATTACAATTACAATGATCATCCAGTCCATCCATTCCATTCCATTCAAAGAACCTTCCAAGTTTTTGGTGGAAATTATTCGCTCCGTGCGGTATGGCGCAGAGCTAGCTCGAGCTTGAGCTATTAACTTTTTTGAACATCATTCTTTTAAGGACATTCTTCTGTTCAAATGTGTGTGAACTGTGAATTATGTTTAGTTCCGTAGAGTACACAATGCAATCGTTTGGAAACAATGCGTGTACATGTAAATTCTAAATACAGAAACTATTACTTTGACTCCATCCAGTTGCCCTTGCCTTCACTATTGTCATTTTCTCCTAATAAGACAAACCAGTACTGTTTATTTTACAATGGACGTTCTTCAGGTGTAGACTCTTCAATTTGATGGGAATATTTATGGGTACGCAGTCTGGATATTGAGATTATCGTTAAGCGGCGATTCCATACAGCAGATCATGACCTGCAAGCATCTGCAATGATTTCTGAATTAAAAATTCGAGTGCTTTAGCATTGGAATTCCAGGCCAGGCTGCCAATTATTGCCTGGTACTAACTTTCAGATCCAGATTGAGTTAATTTTGAGTCTGCGCATGACAGAACTTATTGCAGATCGCTTCTGCCATGTGGAATCGCTACTTGACTAAATTCCAGGGTGCAAACCTAACATAGACCCCACCTATGTAGTAATTAGCAATAATTTTACAGACTCACGGAAGCCTTGGGCTATCGAACTCAACCCCTTAGTATTTACTTCAAATTATCGTGCCTGATTGGAAATGCATTCAAACGTACATTTAATGATAACGCATCAGTACAGGATGGGTTTTCCTGTAATATCATTTAAAGCACATCCATTGTGAGAGTTGTAGATTTTTTTAAAATGTAAATGTGAGCTCTTTTGACTAGGTGGGGTCTACACGAAACTCCATTGGAGGTAATCATTCCCCTCGTCCTCCGTCTTTAACTTTTCTAATATCAACTTAATAGTTTCTCATTTCTTTACGTGCTCTTCTTTCTGAGAGTCTACATGCCCTGCATTCCTCATCTTGTTCTTGTTCTCGTCGTGATTGTGATTGTGATTCTTTTTTTCTTTTAAGACTAGCCAAAGCCATAGGAATAGCCAGACCCATGCCCATCCGTCCGTCGGAAAGTTTTTAAGACTTGAAAAGACTCAAGTAGAATACAATCAGCTCAAGGTGAATTCAAGAGATTGTGGTTTGGTTTTGTAGAGGCAGACAGTTTTGTTAGATCATTAAGAAGAATCTTTCAACATCTTACTCGTGTCTCACATGTAAAACTTGAATAATAGTAGAATTTAGGAGCATGTATACTGAGAAGGGGGAGAATGCTAGGAAATCCTTTATTTTATTACTTCGTCCGACCAACCAACCAAACAGGTTGCGAAGGTCACGTCAAGCTCTAAAACTAATTATTAAGGCATCCTCGTCTTAAAATTAGCTAATGGTTCGCGTTACATAGAAACGGACACGTACTATAGCAATTTATATTTGTATATGTATATGTATAAGATTTCCATTTATTTTCGCCAAGTCAAATTCAGGCACTTTTTTTTACAATTTTCTGGAAAATGGATGACGCCGTTACCGGTGCCTGGATTCTGGATGTACGGATTAATAGCATTGAATTTTAATATAAAAAATTGGTATAATGGATAAACGGTCTCCACGTCTCCATGTCTCGTCTAATCATAAATTTGGATAATACTCCAAGCGTCAACTTGTCAAGCGCACATGTGGAAGGGTCGCCAGAGACGAATAATTGATTTTTATGGTAAAGCAGCTACGACTAAGCTCGACTAGGGAAGGAAAAAAGGTCATGCCGGTAGCTTGCCGGTTTTTCCTACACTATGTATGCCAGACTACTTTTACTTTGCTTTTGCTTTGCTTGGATTTTCTTGTGTGATGGAATCCTACGGCATAGTCGTGAAAGTCTCAACCTCTCAACCTTGGTTAAAATTCTGTACAACATTTTATATTCCTCCAGCAAAATTTTATGTTGGATATGACAGGTGATTCAAAATTCCACTTAAGAATGTGTGTGGCAAAAACAACTAAGGGTTTTTGAATGTCGTGATACATGTACATGAACAAAATAATAAAATTTTGGTCCGTAGAAGATTTGAGGAATTGACCGCTCGTACCTCTAATACATGAGTCGTTCATAGATAGAGTTGTAGTTGTAAAGTATGACGCTGTTTCTGAACGGCCCCTGAAATACAGAAAATTCTATGATTGTTTGGATATACTGGCCATTGTGAAGACGATACGACTGATTCCTTGGTCAAAAACTGCCTAGTTTTTGTTGACTTTGAAGTGAAATGAATAAATTTTGATAAAATTACAAGTTTAAAGGATTTAGTCCGAATTACCTTGACTTGTGTTGATCCCCTGGCTATGAATCTTAGAAAATAAGAATTTAATGTGACACTGGGCCGGCTACTCGTACATAACATTTGCACTGCCCACTTATCATTCCTCATAATTCTTAAGTGTGAGTGGTAGGGCGGGCGGGCGGAGGTCACGTCGCCAATGTATCATGAGCTTATGAGATGAAAAAAATTGGACAAAATAATCTTATGTATTTTTTTTCCTCTGTTACAGCAATGGAGCATGAAGAAGAGTGTGAGTGGGGTGGAAGTAGTCGAGTTTCGGTTATCCAGTTTCCAATTCCACGGAGTAGCAGCTGTGACGAACCCGGGTCTGACATGATGATGATGTTGGGAGGTGGAGGACGAGACTCTGCAAGTAGTCAATTTGAGTCTTGCTACATTGATTCGGCCTTGCCGAGTGACTCAGACCATGCCTATGACCATCATTCCTCCGAAGAGGAACTCGAAGTCATCAACAGCAGCTACCAAGACTTACAAAATGGAGATAGAGGAGAACTTTTAGGAGATGATGAGATCCGTGGTCCAGGGTCAGAAAACAAACGTAAATGGTCACAAGTGGCTAGCAATCGTCTCAGCGTTGAGAGTACTAGTAGCTCTGATGAAGAAGTTCAAGGTCTACTTCGACCATTGTCAACTCCAGTTGAATTTTGCACTTCCCCACCGGTCAATGCCCATAAACCAAGTCGATCCCAATCCCCACCACCCAAATTATTTCTATTCTCTTCAAATACTCAGAATGGGGTTGAAGAGTCTACGGGTGGGGGTCCAAGGGGTGGGCCAGTGACCATTATGAATGGAACTAGCGGCGGAGTATTTCGCGGCCTTCGTCGTTGTGACCAGAATGGTGCAGAGCATCATCATTATCATCAACAACCTCTTCAGAATCATATTGCTATTACTACTGCTTCGTCATCCCCTGGGGGGATTGCTATAGGGATTGAAGGCGCGGCTGCAACAGACAGAGAGGGGAGGTATGGAGGGGGAGAACGTCAAGATGGCCGATCTCATGATACCACATCCACATCTCCATCTAACGGTGGCAGTGGTGTGGTTGGAAGAAGCTCACGGAGTGGTCGAGACTCAACTTCACGCAAGCGTCATCGCCATCATAATCCACGCCACATTCAGAGACCTTGGTTGGACTTTGAAAAGATGCAGCAGGTAAGAGTTCAATTTCCAGTCATTTTATTTCAGTTTCCTCCTAAACTGTCCAAAATACAGGGTGGTTCAAAATCATTATTGTGGACAGTGATTTCCTCACTACTTAATGGCATTTCTTTGTAGACAGAGTTGTTTACCACGCGATTATGAGTCACCCTGTGTACTAAGACATACCTTTCCGAGTTTTCGCCACTTTTTTCTTGCTTATCGTAACAATTCATAAAGCGTCGATAACATCACGTGCTACATACACACTTTAAAGATACAAACCAGGTTTTGTCATGAATTCGCATTCCTGTTTTTTTTACGAGCCGGGTGTTGCTGTCACAGCCACAAGCCGGTTACGCGTGTTTGCATATACTTATTAGGAACCCATGTCGTTCCTTATGGTAAAGCACAAATTAATTACTAATATTTACGCCGGTCAACGCATAAACTACGAATGTTGTACACGAAACGTTACGAGAGGTGAAGGTTGCGTTAATAGTTGGCTCAAAAAGGTTGTTACACAACACTCTTCACTCGGGATATATCTTTTTGGATTTAATGGCATGTCATGTTCTTGCATAAATCATTCGAATTTTGTATTGTGTTTTGTGCTCATGCTATGGTACGTGCGGTGGTCACTCTAAGGATTATGGACCGACCGAAATCCAAGTCAGAAAAGGCTTTTACCATTGAATACATAGAAGGAAGGCTTTTAACCTTTCCGTGCCCTCACATAATAAGAATACATTTCAAAATTAGAGGCTCGGTTTATTTTCTTACTATATTATTGGTACTTTAACCGTTGGAAACTATGCGGTACAATTTTACCAACAATGTCCTATAGTTTTTCCTTGTATTCATTTGAAATTTGAGAAATTGAAATTTTTTGCAGAAAAAAACAGTTTCTAACTTTGTCTTCATTTTTCGAGTTTCCAAAAGACATGATGTGAAATTAGAAAGAATTATTTAGTGTACTAAACGTTTTTCATGTTTCAATTATTTATAGAGTTGTGATAAAAGTGTAATTGAGAGTAAGTTTAAGTTTGGAAAAGTAATGTTATGTTACGGAGTGGAAATAGACGAAATGACACACTGAGTTAGTTTGATTGGATAAAATTGTTCAGACTGTCGGTTCTTTCAACCAAACGACAAAGTTTTTTTTTACCAAAGTGTTCCATTTTATTTCCAAATGAACCACCTTTGAAGTTGAAGTTGTTTTCCATTTGGTTAATTTAGTTGAAAAATAGGGAGGAGAATCCTGTCCAGAAGTTTCTTTTCTCAAACAAAAACTTCTTTCTCCACTTCTCCTGGAAAAGTTGCATTACGTCTACCGTCTACCATGCCATTACTATTCTTATACTTTTAACACATCACATAATGGGCACAAAGTTTGAACAACTGACTAGACTACCTTTCGTGGTGTTGGAATGAATAAAGGCTGAGGTTAAATGAAAATGAAACCGAAACTCGGAGTCTTTTGTTAAAAACATCATTTTCCTTTGGAACAGGTGTTAATATTATTATTGAGGAAGGGCGTTCAAGAACTTGAACCACACAATGGAATATAGAGGTATCTGCATTGTAAGGCATATGGTCAATTAGGACGCATGTGCATGTGTGGTTTTTATTACCCTCGAAACTTATACGGGTACGGCAATTACTAATGAACAAAACATTGAGAAAACCATATCTTTGTTTTAAATTTATTGTTCTCATAATTACATACACAGTTGAAAAAATTATGATGATCGTTGGTGTGAAGGGCAAGTTCATATACTTACGAGGGCTGTCACTGGTGCGATTAGGTACCTTAATAAAAAAATTCTTTATTAATTGACATTCGGCGTAATCCGTATGCTCTGAAATTCTGCTTCAGGATTTGATTTGTGAGGTTTTATTTGTAATTGAGGCGACTTAGCTTGCCCTCAGTGTGGTTGGTCAACGAATTTGAAGTAAACTTCAACATCTTCCACCATATTTTAATTCAGTGACCCAAGAATATTTATAGACTGGAAATCAGACGGGTTTCAAGTTCTTTTTCACAAACACAAGATTTTTGTTGGACCGAGGATCGTACGCCTACTTCAATTTGTTGATTCAAATGCAATTTAACTTGTCCTTAGTCGTTTTCTCTGCACTCAGACATACGTCTGAGGTTTTGGGTTAGGAATTCGAATAGGAATTGGAAAAGTTTTGGAAGAAAACTTGAAAAATCCGTGCTAATATTATATTGGGAGAAAAGAGAAAGGACAAGACACTCTACTGTCGGTTCCACTTTCCCTCAATCTCTTCACTATCTTCGACAAGTTAGAAAAAAAAAGTTTACGACGAAAAGGAAGTTGATCAAATAAACTAAACTAAACTAAGCTAGGGACCTACCACGTACATAGGCTTTTTCTACATTTCTACCCACCTTCCCTTTCTTTCTTCCTATTTCCCAAGGCAAGGGACTCAGAATGTGACCTTCTCTCTCAAATAGGTAAAAAAAAAACTTTATACTTTGGTTTGTTCGTACTAGTACGGGCATTGGGATTGGGATTGGATCAATCAACACTTGAAAGGTTGGAGGGGAAGAAGAAGATGGAGAAAAGTGGTTGGGAAGACAATTCAACTCAACTTAACTTAGGTTGGGCTGAGTAATGGATTTTTAGGTTTTTTTTTTCTTCGTCTCCTTTCTTTCTCCGTAAGTAAGATAAAAAAAGAAGGTTTGGTTTTTTGGTGAAAAGTTGGTTGCGGTGTCCGTATTTTTCTGGCGGACTTTGAGTAGGTATACCACATGGCGTCTTGGAAAGAGTTAAGGGTGATAGAATTGCAAGAGTCAGCTTTCGTAAATTTAGTTGTATTGATGAACAGGAGAATGGTGGAGTAGGGTTATTTGTTGGCGAGGAAGGAATTCTCTTTGCATGGATGCTTCCAAAAGAGACCCCATTATTTTTATCTCAAACTTTGTCTTTTTGCAACTCTCTTATTCTCCACACATAGTAGTAGGCAGTAGGAAGAAGAAAAAAAAAGAAGAGAACTCTTCTTCCTCCTGTCTTCTTTCCTTCTATCACACTTTCAACCAAGCAAGCCAGAAAAAAAAAGAGAAAAGAGACCAGTCAACCCATTTCTCTTTCGAATTTCTCAACCAATCTCCAGACATGTTCTTTGCCTCCATTTTCTTATAGCATCCTTCTACATTAGCATTCACCTAATATCCAGGGCATTCATGCTCCTAGGAATCGGAATTGCAGTTTCTAGATTGATTCCACATTTTATCGTCTGTCAGGATTTTAATTTTAAGGAACATCACATCGAATCCACGAGGTTCATTTTATTGGGGAATATGAATCTTGACCTTGACCTCTGTGTAGTCCTAGGAAGGATATGACTGTGGATTTAGTGAACTAAATGAGATTTAACAAGATTTTACGATCTAGTAATTGAACAAATTACTTACTGATCTCACTCTATGTTTCCGACTAACCAAATCTGTGGAATGATTAGCCGCAGTTAATAGGAAAAACACTTTAAAAGGATTTCATGAAAGATAAATTGGTTAAAGAGTTCTCACTCACTCACTCACTCATGATCAGTTATTTTTCGGTGTTTTCCATTCCAGAAAAACATTAGGGATGTAAGGCGTAGGTACTAAGGATTGTTGTTGACGTTGAGAGTGTACGTAGGAAATGATGGAAGGAAAAAAAAGGAGAAGCTAGAGTCAGAGTCAGAGCTCGGTTGCTGGGTTGATGATGATGATGATAATGCTTCTGTTCTGTTTCTGAGAGTGGCAATGACGGGGATGGTCAAGGATGGTTGGAAATAAATGGAGTGTTTGACTCAGGGAATGGAAGTACACAGAGAAGGAGAGGCGACCGTGAGGAAGAAGTAAATGGTAATTCAACATATAATGGAAAATGGAATGGAATGACCAGGGATGGATGGAAAAAGGCAAAAGGGAAGTGTGTAGTAGTAGTCTGGACTTGGACGCTCAAATGAAAATAGTCGTATCATGATCTATTACACTTGAGAGTTGAAGTGGCCGTGTTGAAGTGAGAGTGGATTTTGAAGAGATATAGATGAAAAGCTCATAAAATGTATATAACACACTATGACTTTTATACAAGATAGTAATAACAATATTATATAGAATAGAAACTAGCCATCCATTCTATCTTCTAACACGAATATCTAGTCCATAGCAATTTCCAAGTCCTGGAACTCTTGGAACTATTCCATTCCATTCCATTCCCCTCTGTTCTCAACCGATAGCGTGACTCAAATCTTCTTCAGTTAGCACAAATGGCCGGGCCGGACCGGTCGAAACCGGTGGGGAAAGCAAAGGTGAAAGTCCGGGAACCCGGCTTTTACTCCCATTCATAGCTTCAGTTAAACTTTTCCAGGAGTTTGTCGTAACCATGGTAACTTTACCAGTTCTGTTCAGTGGTATTCAGATTTTTTCGATGGTAACTAGTTTTTTTCTATGGCAACTAGGTTTTTTCCATGATAACTAGGTTTTTTATATGGTAACTAATTTTGTTCTGGGAAATTGTGCACCTCCTATTAGTATCCAACATGTTAGGCCTGGAGGATTTGAGGACTTTGTGGTAACCATGGTAACTAAGTTAGGTTTGAAGGGCTATATGTATGTGGTAACCGTAGCAACCAAACCAGTTAAATGAGCCCCACAAGCACAAGCACAAGCAATAACCTAATACACGCTAATGTTCTTTATGACCGCTCGGTTAATTTTGGTGGTTCGGTCAGATTACCCGGAACGGGTTTTGATTTTTTTTTGTATACGTACTGCCTGGTGGATTCAGTTCCCGAGTGTAGCGTTAAGATTTGTGTTATTTGAAAATGTACGAGTATTTTTTTGTTGGTTTGGACTTTGGAGTGATGAGTGAATGGAAGGAGGGAAGTCTGTTTGGCTTGGTTGAAGTGGATAGAAGAAGAATGTTGTTCGTGGGCCTTAACGACATTGGGTTATTCACACAAATGACAATATTATTCCTTTCCCTCATCTTATCGTGACTTTTGGCGGTTGGGTAGGATATAAAACTTTCTCTAGGTTTTTGGTACGGTCTGATGGTGATTCTGAAGGATTGAATATTAGGCAGGAAATGGACTGTGCTAAAAGTAGTGAGTGTAGTAGTAGAATGAGTAATATGATGACATGAACAAAACTTCTAGCTTTTCCCCGTTGTTTCACCACCACTTTACCCATGATTGAATGGAATTGTGTTTGTGGTTGATGAGGTGGACATTGCTTCATCCTCTTCTTTCTATCTCTTCTATGTGAAGAAGGCATCCTTAGAACCAATGAGGGAAGAAAATGTCGTCGAGGTCCATTACGTGCTTCGTTTGGTTTATACTTATAACAGGGAAAGGGTAGGTCCACATACACACAGTAAAATCTGTAGGTACGTAGATCTGGACGAGAAAGACAAGTGCATTGCTGCTTACTAAACCAAAACCCGGGTTTTTGTTTCGATACGGGTAGATAGGGGCCAAAATCTATCCGCGCGGGTAGTTTCAGTGGGATGGGTAGAAACGCAATGACAAATCGTTGGGAAACTCCTAGAACTCAGGCCCTTCTTTTGAGACTGAGTTGTATGAATCGTCCCGAATCTCATTAGAGAAGGAGGACCGACCCCGGGAGACTTTGACGCTGGGAAGACCTTTGGGTGTCACAGTCTGGTGCTGTGCCTGCAGTATGTCTATGTAGAAATACGAATAACATAGATTTAGCTTTGAGGAGATTATGCATGAAAACGTTCCCAATATTGTCATCCAGAGATGCCTTGACATTTTCTGCCCTGGAAAACCAAATGGAAGACTTTTCATGGGAAAGCGTCCAACCGATACTTACTTGTGTACTGTGAATGTGAATGTTCAAAGAAAAAAGTATGAGGTTAAAGGATGCCTGAACTGAAGTGACATGAAATGTTCTTCTTTGGTTGAACGGAATTAGGGATGAAACTTGTCTTGAAAAGAAGAAGTTCGCTTTCATTTTGTGTCATTCCGCCTGAGATGGCCAAAGCAAAGCAAAGCAGTGAAGGCTCTAAGCGTTCTTGTCCTCACTCGGCT
The DNA here is from genome assembly GCA_034694305.1 of Protaphorura glebata. Classification (NCBI taxonomy): domain Eukaryota; kingdom Metazoa; phylum Arthropoda; class Collembola; order Poduromorpha; family Onychiuridae; genus Protaphorura; species Protaphorura glebata. The sequence goes on from JAQFYE010000458.1 coordinate 11,311, forward strand.
GACGACGACGGATTTTTGGTCTCAAAGAAATATACCGGCCAGGTGGGGACATCCACACACGCGAAGATCTTCTCAGGATACGAAAAACCCCATCCTCAGCTTGTTTTTGCATTTTATTAACTTGCAAATTCCCTTCATACATTTTATATGAGGGGAAAATTAGATTTCGATTCGATGGAGGTTTTCTGAGAAGTATACATAGTCGATCGTGACCGTGGTAGTAGGGTCTCTCACGGTCACGTGTATTGGCCATTTTCGAAAATTTCCGTCTTGTGTGGTCCAGTATTGTACTGTACTGTACTGTACTGTACGGTACCGCATTTGTATCGCTCTGGTCATCTCTTAATTGGTTTGGCACAGTTCTGAATCCCTTGTGTAATTTATGGGGGTAGTGTATTTGATTTTAGCGGTGTCTTTGTACTCTATTTTTTTGACTACACTCAAGATAATTGTCCAACTCACGCAATTTGCAATGTCACCCCGTCCTAGTCCTCATGTGTCATGTTAGTGACGTTTCGTTTGGTACAGTATTGTCATTGTCGGCAATTTTTTATTTGACAAAGGCCCTCTTATTGAAACAGACGGCTTGCGCATGCATGGAACTTTTAAATAAACTTGATGAGTCTCAGTCTACAGTACTCAGGAAATTGTTATCTTGATTGAGAAAAATGGAGATGGTTGGGGTGTGAGAAAATCGTGATCACGTGACTTTACTTAGTATTTCAATTGTGCATAATGAAATTATGAGCATAAAATGTCTTTGTAATTCACCTTTTCATAGTTACTCCGAACTCATCAGTTTTAGCTTTTAAACTTTTAGGAAACTAAGGTTCCGTTATCTTGGTCCTCCACGAACGAACGGTTTGGCCAAGTGGAAAATATGTTTTGAAAGGATTTTGACTCAGTTATTATGGGAGATCAGATTTCTACTGCTGAGTAGTTTGGATGGACGAAGAAGTTGTATTCTAAAATTTAGAGACCATGAGAATGTTTCGGGAACAAAATATTTTGCCGATGGGGTTTTATCTGTATCTGTACGTAGTTTTTGGAAAGGTTGTCAAGATTTATGACATGAAATTTGAAACAAAACTTGTGCATAGTGTTCCATAGGGGATTCGTCACTTTTATCACACACTGGGAAAAGGTTCGAGGTTTAAATTATACGACTCCAGGTATTTTCAGAATCCCTCGGTATTATGAAGTGTAGAAACATTTGGCTACATCTTCTTGAACGGAAACTCACAAAGTCACTGTGCCTCGTTGATCTTGACACATGGAATAGTTAATTTTTAGTTTAAAGACCTTAGGGAAAAGCCCGGCGGAATTTGCTCAAGGAAACCTTGTTCCGGTTTCCTCTTTGTGTTTTAATGTCTTCACTTTTTAACGAATTAGGCGGTTATTATCGTAAGGACATAAAATTTAGACTACGATAAACTTATTTCGGAACAGAAACTCTGTATTGGAATTTTAAACTATCCTAAAAGATTGAAAGTAAAAAAAATCAAGACTGTTTACACTATTTTTGTTTTACAGTCGTGTTTATTCTAGTTATGTCTTTCCAAAGTACCGAACCGGGACTAGATTCTTTTCAAGGTCTTTTCTTCAGGCACAAGATTCTTATTCACGATTTTTTCTCTGCCTGAAATAAATTTAGTTTAGTTTCATTACTGGAATGCAAAATGTGGATGTTTATTCCTTTAGGCCTATTATCCTATATCGTACCACTGCAGACGGTAAATTTGAGAACGGTACGAAATAGTGTGTGTAAAGCTTAAGAAGTTGTCTTTCTAAATAAAATAATTGAGGTTCACAGCATGGTTAATGTTAAGTAAGCGATGTACATATAAATTAGGCATACATGTGTGTAGTGTTATCTTAAAGACACATTATTATTCGTCCAAGTCTAATTGTACTGGTTCTATCTAGTCTGCCATAGCAAATGACAATGAATGAAATCCAAGGGACTCATCCTTTGAAGATATCTTGGATTTTCTTATCCTAAAGGCATCCATCTATTCTTCTCTATGCTCACTTTAGATCTTTATCAAGCTGTGCGTCAATTTACAAAGTCTTAACTCACAAAACCTGGCTTTTTAAGATGACGACGACTACTATGCGCTATCCATGTATTCCTCTACCACTACTGCCTACAATCACAATTATAACAATTGAAATTTTTCTTTAAGTCACTCACGCAGGCGTATGCATTTAAAATGATGTCTTAGAAATCTTACGTATACGTACTCCGCAAATGACCCTACTTACGTACTACTCGATGTTCTTTTTTGGGGGTGTAATTTAACCGTGGTTAGTGAGGACAATAAGATTTCACATTTTACTAAACCGTGCCAGTTCATGTGAAGACATTCGAGTCAACGTCTCACTTTGTATTTTTCACTACTATTCATTTCATTTCATTCATTTTGAAATCGAGTTTTTTTTTTCTTCATTATGGATGGAGGCGGTAATGGTAATGGGTAGTTTCATCAAAATACGTTCAATCCTTTCAATTAAAAAAAAATTGAATCGTATGTCGTACTGTTTGAGTGAGAATGACGAAGGAGTTTAGAATTTGGATTCAAATTTGAATTGATACCCACACGTCGCTCGTGTTGTGTTTTCTTGGGGTTACTCATGTATGTAATCTAAACCAGAGTCAGAGTTTGAGTTGTTTTTCTTAATGTTAAATGTGAAGGTAAACGTAAAAATTGAGCTTTTAGATCCATTCCGTAGATCTGGACTTGGACTTTGAGATTTCATTATTCTATTTTCACGCCTACGAAAGAGTTGGAAGTTGTAGAACTAGTATGTCAGTCATGGATGGAAAGGCATGGCATAATTATTCTCATTTTGACAATGAAAATCCAAAAGCTCACAGCTTCGTACTGCCACACCACATGGCTTGTGAAATTTTCTGACTTCTTTTTTTTTCAAAAGAAGTCAGATAAAAGATCAAGTCTGGATTTTTCTCGGGTCGGTCGCTCTCTTGTTGAGAAAAAGCCTTGGCAGACTTGACAGAATGGTATCGCAGTGAGAAGAGTGCACGTGGTGGTGTGAAATCTAGAGCGCCTTCGTCAAAATTAGGTGTTATGTTGGAATGGAAAATGGAAATACGGGTGTGGTAGTATAAATATAAAAAAAACGCATCTCTGAATGCAAACCTAGCCCAGGTAGTATATAGAGATGGATTTGTTCAAAGAATAGATATGCCACGTTTTTGTATTCAACAGAGTGGGTAGGGCAGCAAAATAATTGTGAAACGTGTGCTCTCGTGTGGAACTTTTGGTTAGTAAATTCAATAGACGAGATCAATCTTTAGAATCTATTTTTAACAGAAAGCCAGGTCTATAGTAATTGAAGTTTTCAGGATTATTATCAGCAACATACATAACTTACATTTTTTCATTCGTTATTCTACAAAGGATGTAAAAAATTATTAATTGCTTCATTTCGAAATTTTGTATATTATGGCTTTGTGTGCGTAATTTGAGTCTGTACCAGTTTTGACAATAACCCATGGTTTTTCTCCCTACACTGAACTAGTTGAGAAATGTGATTTTTGGACAACTAGAGAGAATAGATAAGATGATGCGTGGAAAAAAAAAGATGGTGATGGAAATAGGATGATGATAGGAAAGAAATGTTAAGAAGATTGTTGGTCGTCGTCGTCACATCGCCTGGGTTTAGAGTGAATTTCTGTAAATCAATGGAAGACGAATTGTTATAAGTAGACGTAGAAGATTTTTCTACCTTGGTCGTCTTACATATTGCTGAGCATTGGGTTTGGTGTTCTTGATAGCTCCTGACGTTGCGAAACGCGAAACTTGAGGGAAGTGACACGATTACATGGAAATGTCGCTTGGTTTTCTATCTCATCTCATACTATGCGAATGTGAAGAGATGTTGAGGAAGAAGAGTAAAAAAAATATAAGAAGAGTGCGGTTTGTGTTGTCTCCTCATCCCGTTAATGTAGTCAATCTTCTTTTCCTCCGCTCCTGTTTTGTTGTGTAGATATGTGTGGTATCTTGGCGGTTTTGTCCCTTTCCCAAGAGGTAAGAGTCTAAAAGTCACCGGGACGGATTTCAGAAACACTCGTCTTGCTTCATTTGAAGGAAATTGATTTACGGAGCTCCAGGAGAGTCAAGGCAGGCAGTTGGCTTTTAAGATGTAAAAACAACTGTCGAGAAACTGAGTGTATGTCTATGTCTAACGTTAAGATCTGATGGTGGCTGAGAAAATTGAACCTCTAGTGTTTTTCTCAAACAACTTCTCCTTATTTTAACCATCGCCTCCGCACGTTTTCCTCACATTTTATATAACACGCACTTGGGAATTTTAGAATGGTGGAAAAGACTCAAATCGGTTAGGGTGAGTCAAATATCTTGTCTAAAGTGGATCTGATATCTACCTGAAAGACAAAAAGGTGTAATAACTACCCTAGTGATGGTAGGATTTGAACCCGGGCTTTTGTAGCTGGAATTCTGGCCACTGTGCCAAGGATTCTGTCTTATTGCATGTTTCGGTTATATTTGAAAAGAAAATATGGGTAGTATTTTTCGCTGATGGTAGGATTCGAACCCGGGTTAGAGCAAGTGGATTTGTTGAAGCGTGGAATTCTGGCCACTGCGTCAAGGATTTTTTTCTTATTGCATGAATAACATAACGCAATGTCATTGAGCCTATTTCGGTGATATTTGAAAAGAAAAAAGGAGATAATTGCTTGCTGATTGTAGGATTCGAACCCGTGTTAGTTTGAGCTTTGAGATCGAAGTGTGGCTACTTGTGACCCAGAGTGGTATATCGCATTAAAATCGTCCTGTCAATGAACTCGTTTCACTGCACATCATCCTTGTCGGAAGAAATAATGAGAAAATAGAGCAATTATTCATATAGTGAGAGACGGAAGTATTTGAACTCAAGACAGTCAAATTATGGTTGAGAAGCTAAGCCCGTGAGCTAAATATTCCCTGCTGAGATTAAATATTTTATTTTGATGATGGAGAGGCACGCATGACAGTGAGCAGTGAAGGTAGGTAGAAGTAATGCAACAATCATGTCTAGTCAAGCATACAGTGCACACAGACAAGCACACCTGAGAGTGCTTTAATCAGAAATTTGATATTTTAATTTGGATTCATTTTGTTGGTAGAATGATCCGACAGAATCAAAGTTTGGCACGACCTGAGAGATGTTGGCTTTACTGATTTTCAATTAGGTTGTACACATTGGGGGCTTTTAGAGTATGAGAAGTGCGTGCCGTCATTTGAAGTTTGAGATGTTTTATGAGTCGGCTTTAGTTTTGGCAGTGTTGGCAAGTGGTGCTAGTGATTTTTGTACATGCATAAATGTATTCCAAGAGTCTTTTTCATCGTCATTGATCATCCAAAACCTCGACTAACCGGATGCTCGCATGATGATTTTTTCCCCTGATTTTAAATTCAAATCAAGAACAATTTAGTTTCCCTCGAACAGTTTTTTTCCCCCATCTTCATTTTCTTATTTACTCATTCATGCCATGCCCTAAATGTTACTTTGGCTGCACGCTTGATTTCTACAATATTATACGCTATTGATTTCACTCCAATTTTCCGAGTCGATTTGCATTTGTAAGTTGTAAAGGTAATTTCTGAGAAAATGTGTGCTGATTTTTTTATATTCTCTAACCCACCAGGGTGAAGTTGAGTACGTTGTCGTTGTTGCACGAATTTGAAAAATTACAACATGAAAAGGGCATTGATTTTGATTGCAGCTGGGAGTTTTCACGATCGTCGATAAAAATGCTGACTTGGCTGACTGACTGACTGACGGAAAAGGTAGCAGTCTGTAAACCCGAATTTGTCTACTATCCGTTATAAACATGTCTTGGGATGACGAACGTGTGCTGATTAGGTGGTTTGCGTGCGTACAATTTTGTGTCTGCACACATGCAGAGCAACCAGAATATTATGTATGGTTTCTTTCTCCTACGAATGAATATACATAAGTAGTCAGTAGTCAGTCAGTCTTCCCGTATTTTTTTTTCTTTTGAGAAAGAAAATTGCAAATGATTGGCAATGTCGACGATGACGACTGACTGATGGTTCGAGTCAAAAGTCAGATGGCTTGGATGTCGTAGCCAACTTTCGATCCGGTTATCTTCTCAAGGTGTGAACTCTTGGTGCCCTGAACCAATTTTGCAAGGTTTGCACCTTCAAGTATTGATAGATTTGGCAAATTCTAGCAGATATACAATCCTATCCGGGTGGGAAACATATTGTCGACTGAGACAAGTAAAGTTGTTACAATTTTCGGAGTCCTGTTAGGTTTGGTCGCAAGAAATTTTTGAAACAGTTTACTAAAGTGCCAATTCAGAATTCTGCGTTGAGAAATTTAATCTTAGGCAGGAGTAATCCAGATTAAGATCAAAACTGCTGACAGTTTGTAGAAGAAGGATTAAGAACGACAGTTTACATTTTTGAAATGACAAGAAGTTTCTAGTATTTCCGTCTTGACAAAGAAGAAACGAAATATGATAATAGTTACTATATTTGGAAATTCTTTGGCCCGGACTGTGCATTGGATGGCTGGATATGAAATATTGAAGAAAAGGATTTTCTGACTTCTTTCTGAAAAATGCTGATTTGGGATGAATGAGGGAAAAATCGAAGTGACTACTAGAACTAGGACTACTATGGCACACATGGAAGTGAACCCGGCGGCGGCGAGGGCGACCGGTTCTCTTGCCGTGCCCGTGCCATGTTGTGCCATCAGTCAGTGCCAAAATATTCAGATTTAGTCTCTCTGTATATAATGCATGGAAGTAAACGACAGGGGGGAAGCGCCACCATGTGTAGCCAGCACTATGCATTTCTCTTTTTCTGTCTATCCAGAGATCCCTGGTAAATAAATAAATGTTGCAGTAGTGCCATGCAGTGTGTACATACAATTCTGGATTTTTTGGAGAGGTCTGTCTGTATGCGGAAAAGGGTGAAGAAGAAGAGTTGTCTAAAAAGTCCCCGACTCAAGAAATCGGGTTTCTCCTCTATTTTTCATTTTATTTTATGGGGAAGTCGTTCGTGAGTGAGAGTGAAGTGCTTACGACTTCTTAAGTTAGCGTAGAGCACTAAATATTAAGTACGAACGACTTTGGACTGCTTCGTAAGATACGAGAAAAATGTCGCCCGACACCTGCTCCCTCCACCAAAAAATGCGTGAACATGTAGAAGATGTAGAAAATGTAGATGTTTTTTCACCAAGGATGTGCTTTTCCTCTTCCTCCGACTTACAAGGGACATAATTCGGTTGTCATTCATATTCATATTCAGAGCCTTCACGGTTGGTCGCAGATCCAAGTGTAACCACTGATAGGCACTCGATTTCTCGCATCGCCAGAAATTTTCGCAATATTTTTCCATACTTACTTGAGGCAAGTCCGGAATATGAATTTGAAGTACGTCCGTTGTAGCATGGAGGTAGAGGAACTCTTTAGCACTTCACTGTGGCGATGGTTGGATTCCTCCGGCAGACAAGGTGGAGTGGTCGCCTTATGAGGATTTTCCTTACTGGTGTGTTTCCTACTATTGGAGAAAGCGAAAGATTTTTTGACCAGAGAAAGTTAGGAATCAGGCATTTATTTATTTATTTAATACCAGACAACATCCTCTATTGAGGTCGTTACGAAGCCCTACTTAATTAACACATTTACAAGCAATGTCACGTATTCTAATACTACTAATATTGCGTTGTTTAAACTTACTTCGAATGACGTTTTCTTACTATAGAGGTACCTTCGATAGAACAGGTTGAAGGGTGAAGATGATTTGACATGCGAATAGTGTCCCTTGATGAGACTTTGCTTTTGCTTTGCCAACGCCAACGTTACGAGTGAGACTGAAGTGGAGTCATAACCATCATTTTCTTTTTCTTGAACATTCCCAAATTCCCATGTACTTCTTGAGAGAGTGAGAGTGACATTGTAGCGCAGTGGTAGCGCTGCGCTAGTATCCGACTACCACCATCGAAATGTGAATGGAAATGGAATGGGAAAATTTCGTTTTTGCTCCACTACATCTTTCCCTTCTCTATGGGACATAAATTCTTAAGGAGAACAATAATTGTAGACTTCTACGGCTGACAAAGTAGACGAGATTGTAATTTGCTTACCTAGCTGTGGTTCCCTAAATCTCCGAGGGAACGTTTGTCTTTCTGCTTAGAAGTCACGCCTTGCCTCTAATACTACGACTTACTACCACATGCAAAAGAGGAAGCTTTTTCTTCCTTTCTCAGAATGAGCCAAAATTGGAACACTGGGACTGGAACTCCCATCACAAAACTTACATAAGGATACATCCGTATAAAAAAAACTTCACATCACGCGTGTACTCGTTTGAAGGAAGAAAAGATAATATAATCCTTTTCACAAGGCTTGGGACGACTTGTGTGAGAAATCTGACAGAATTTTTAGCTCTAGTCTCAAATTTGGTTTTCTCTTGTATTTTTTCCAATACATTCAAGGATTTGGTTTTCCACGCTTCGTTGTTATTTTGTCGTCTTCAGGTTATTCGGATTTTGGAAACTTAGGCTTTCCGTCGTGTCACCTTTGGCATTCTTGCCTATGGGAGTTCAGACCAAGTTACATGGCGGACGTAAACCTCAAATCTAATTTCCTTTTGTAACCAGGCATGAATGAGCACGCATTTTTTTGAAGCTCACAAGAAATACGCATCAGAGAAGAGAAGAGCCCATAAGGAACTACAAATTGAGTTTTTTCCTATAATTCTATCACCGGCGTAGCAGACGAATGGAAACTTATAGAAAGTCTATTTAATTTATGTTAATCAATTACGTCTAAATAAATATGCTGATGGCACTTATTATAAGTTTCAACGTCGTCATTATACCTGTCTCAACTAAATAGCATATTTCTGAGCCTCAAAATTTCCAGAACCATAAGTATTTGTACCATTCCGAATAAACTTGACTACAGTCTGTTTTCTCACAAGTCTGGCATTCATTTGTTTAAACTTTGTTCACCCCCAAGGTCTGTCTGGTTCTTAGTTTCAGTTTAGTGATGCAGTGCAGTGGATTTTGGTAGGTTTTACACTTTAATGGTCATATTCTTCATTTTCATGCATATCCTTGGATCGTAGGATTTGACTCAAGGAGAAACAGGAAAGAGAAAGTCGTTGGGTCGTTTGCTTTCTCTTTGCGTTTACAACGGTGAAAGCCACTCCTGCCTGTTCCTTCACATTTGGCATTTACTATTCCCATTTTAAGCCTTTCCAGTCGTATTTTTTTCCCTGAAACGAATTCACATTTCCTCCACGGCTGGCTATCTTGGTCTGGCCTCTTTCTGTTTTTTTTATAAGAATACAGCTTACTAGAATCTAAAAGTTAAAACTGATGAAGGTAAGTAATGAAAATAAAGTGAGACAGATACAGCTAATGCATGCAGGGCTGAGTCTGGAAGCTGAAAACTGACTATTATGACGGTACGAGTAGGGAAGGCAATTTTATCATCCTTCTCCATCTTATTGTTTCCTATTCCTTGTGTTTCATTACTTGACTACGTAGGAAAAGATGTGTAAGTATAAGTAAAATAAGTATTCTACCATTTCTTGTAGCTAGTTTTCTGGTATCTAGCTCTCTAGCTTTCTAGCTCTAGAACAAGCAAATGCAGCAATGAAAGAAAAACACATATGGACAGATGGGCTGTGCTGTGCTGTGCTGTACTACTGTACTACTGTAGTAGATTTCTAGACGCTAGAAACTCAAACCTCTCTCAGTGTTATGTTTTTCATGAGTGTCTTCAGTTTTCTCTTCTTTTTTTTTCTTCTTCATCTCAATTGCAGTTGTAGTGCCATGCCGGTTTGGTGGAGACCGGGTTTTTGCCGGTTAGTCCCGGTGCGTGGGACATAGGATAGGATATTGCATAGCAACCTGGAGGAAAAAGAAATATTTCTCTTCTTTTTTCTTCTTGTATGTGGATGGTTATTTGCACTGCACTATCTTTGGATTGCTCCTTTCATTTCTCTACAGTCTAAGAAGTAGGAAGGCACAAACACAAGTCCCCACAGGCATAAAATATTATTGCGCCTTCTCTTTGATAAAAAAGTTTCCTTTGCCTTTGCTTTGGAAATCATGCTGGGTTAAGTTTTGGGCCCAAGAACCCCTATATACATATCCGCATAGATCACACCGTGCACGGACGAATGTTCAAGATCATTTCAAATAAAAATTTCTTCATGGAGTCTAGGTTCACATAAAAATATGAAATAATAACGTATCGGTCGTTTTTAATGTACACAATACTTACAATCCGCACTGTTTCAACTGTTTATTATTGATCATTCGTTTCTAATAATATTGTTATAATTTTGCACCCTCTAGATCGGTCAGTATCAGTGTACTCAATACAGGCGAAGGTCGAAGAACATTGGAATAGACTGTACATTCACCATCGCACGAGCCTTCACACAGTTTCGCCGTTTTATTTGATTAAGAGCTTTTTGACTTCGGGATAATTTAATTTTTTGAAAAATATACATACATACAAGTGAAATAGTAGAGGAACTATTAAGTTGTAAAATAAATGGATTGTACTTGAAGGATTTTGAACTCAAGGCGTTATTGGATATGCATGTCGTAGAGATAGATCTATTGAAAGAATTAAAAGAGTGCCATGGGTGGTAGAGACAGGCAGGTCGGTTAATTTTTAAAACCATATGGGGTTCCATGAAGAGGTTTTTAAAGAATGAAAAATCATGGTCTTAATGGTTCTTTTTGGTTTGATAGTTAGAATTTGAAAAATGACAGCTTGACTAATAAGTGGAGGATATTATTCATGTTTTTGTGAAATGAGAATGACGTCGGGGGTGAATAGAAGTACGTCCGTTTTGTGCTGTGAATGACTTTTTAAATACTAAATGGTTGTAGGGCATGAACTATGGAGTTTTACAGTTTGGTTTAAAACATTGTGAAGAGGATGTCAAAAAATTAGTTTTTTGAGGGGAAGTTAGTGGTATGGTATGGATGTCCTGCATTCACTCATGCCCGTCAAGTCAAGATGATTTTATGTAGATATGTTCCTTCTTTTTTGGGGAGAAAGAATAGTAATGTAATGTTAGGATGGAAAGTACAAGCTTGTCTACATGCTGAGAAGATGTCGAAGTTGAATGACGTGAAATAATGACTCAAGCCTGTTTGATTAATGAATTGGGAAATGGGCTGAAAGGCATATGGCACTGAATTTTGTATGAAGTAGAGCAGGATTGCAAAACTGTGGGCTCCCATTCACTGTGTGCACAACTTTTATTCCCATACAATGTATTCAAAATGCTCAACGGGAATACTCCTAGAAATTCTCTTCTCTTTCTAGAAAGTCAGCTCTAGATTTCTAGTCTAGCAAGACCTAATTCAACCAGCCAGGCAAGAGTAATAGTTTTGCAGTGCAGTCGCCCAAGTCGAGCCTCGTTTGTCGAAACTTTTAGCCAGGCTTGGTTTCATTTTGGACGAATAGAACAGACCAGGGCAGCAGAGCTCGCCTTCAATTTCAACCGATTGAATTATGATGGATGTCAGACCTTACAATGTCTATGTGTTAAGGCCAGAAACTACGTAGACTCTCCTGAAAGACCACCGATGGATTCACCACACCAACTTTACCTTCACAAATACCCGGCAACCTACCCGGTGAAAGTGTGCTAACCGAGCCGGGTAATCTACTCCTTTTCCCTTACTTCCACTCCAACCTTACTTTTCTAAGCCCGGCTTCGACTCTCCATCCTCTTTCGTCCTACATTTATTCATGTCATACGGGTCCGGACTAGAATTTTACAAGGGGCAATATTTGGAGGTAAAGACCACAAGAAAATAATCATTCGATGTGTTAGTAGAAAATATCACGTTTTCACCAATTATTGGTGACATTTCGGATCATCGCCAGAAATTATAAAGTGTTCGTACTGAAATGCACTAATCACTGACAAGACAGCGTAATAGTACGGGATTCCCATATTCTACGGTTGGGATGGGTTCGATTCCCCGAGCCTGTTATGTCTCAGACCGACTTTTGCAAGCGAATACTTCCCTTATGTCGTTAGACCTTACCTATTCAATTCCTTCAAGGTTTTTTGTGCAAAAGTACATAAAGACAGTGGAAGTACTCATGGCATTTTCTCATTATTCCTACAAGAGTTCAGTTCTCATGTAATTCGCAAGTTATTTATGTGTGCGAAAAGGCTTTTGTTTCGAGAGGTTTGGTTTTCCTCTGGAAATGTGTCATGTGCATGACGGACCACTCGTTAAAATTGTATTTCTGGAGAAGTTTTAGAAAATGAGTGTCCATTCTATTGAAACCATGAAAAATGAATGACTCGTGGGTGGGGGACACAGACCTCTCCTTATATTTCTTTGCATTGTCTTTCTAAAACAAGCAAATAGGGTTGAAAGGGGCGCGTGGGTATTTGAACGGACTGCACGCAGACTGAATGAAGTGGAATGAGAACTTTGAACCAATTCTATAAAACTAGAATCCGTGTATTAATTTATATTTAACGATTCCACTCCCTGTGGTGGGTTGATTGCATGTTGTCTCGGACTGGGACTAGAAAACTTGTGGTTTACAGACTTTGTCAACTTTTACGAACTAGGTAGGTAAGTGAAGTGTGGAGAAAGTTTGTGGCGCTAACAAGGCAAGGTAAAAAGAATACTGAACTCAACTACGTTCTGGGCTATTCAACTCTTTGTTGAGAAAAAAAAAGAATCGAACGATTCCTTTGCATGTATAGTAGTTATTACCGCACCCGGGCCCGGGAGCATTTATTTAAGTGCCTACCTATAAACTAGATGTAGAAATGTAGAACGAACAGAACTGGGATTATGCATTGTGTGTTGGAGAGGTTAGGTTACCAATAATCTGACAAGGAAAACTATTTCTGTGTAAAATTTAATTAAAGTGTATCCGAATATGATCGGAACACCTCTGGGAAAGGAAGAGGTTTATTCATGTTCTGACCCCAGGAGCGTTCCCATTCAAATTATATGTTGCGAGGTTCGAAACTTTGGTTTACTGTGGATGGATTGTGTTACAAAATTTTATGAGGAATCCGTATATGCAAGAATTAGCTCAATTCGACAGTGATCACACTGGAAAAACTTCCCTCCTGAATCTTAACTGGCTGCGTGGCGGACAACAATAGTACAACTAATTTTGAGGATTATTGCACGCTTTACTGACGAAATACGTATATGCGTGTTTCCCTATTTTCATTTAATGCCATGTTTTAACGGCTCTCGAAGGGAATTTAGAAAATTGATTCCAGGAACATTTTCACTTGAAAATGTGCATCTGTTCTATTAGTAATGATTTTGTTTTCTACATGCATACGTACCCGTGCTGGTAAATGATAATTAGAATGTGTGCTTAGTGTACTGTACATATGTGGAGTATATGTACCATGAGATGTTTTTCTTGACGATTAATAATTTTTTTAAAGTGATTTTTTATTTCCTAACGCTCTTCCTCCGTCATCCTCTTGAGAATTTCTAATTGGGTGCAATAAGCCCTTCATATGATTTGAATGAACCCTCTCCCCGCCCATTTTAGTGGCTTTCTCACTCTTAACTTACGTTTACTTTCTCTCGACCGAAAAAAACTGTTCTACCCCAAGACATGGTTTTTATGCATTCGTCAAATCTCTAGGGTCCTCTCAATGGTATCCATATATTTTTCTTGTCTTACTCTAGCCGTCTAGCCTCTACAGAACTTCCAAAACTACCATAGCAGACCCATTCCTAGAATTATTGTGCATGTATGAATGTTTCTTTATACCACTGCAGTTTTTTTTTGGTCCTATACAGTTGTAGTTGTAGTTGCAGTTGCAAAACAGGACGAATTTCACAAAAAAATGGAAATCGAAAAATTCGACAAAATTTAGTCTCAATTTTTCTGGCGATCTCCAACCTTAGTTGTATTATTTATTCAGCCTGTCCGGCTTGGCCAAACGCCATATGGGTTTTCCCTACTGGGGTGGGTTAGAAAAAGGGGAATCAAAGCTTCCCTATTTTGGGAAATTGTACACGTATTGTGTATTAGACGTGTGATTCATTAAATGTGAGAGAACATCTAATCCACACTTGCCCTATCTGACCCTAAATCTTATAAAGAAAAAAAGTCTCCCTACTTGGACGATTTTTTTTTGTTTTGTCCATTATTTGCGAACTACTTTAGTTTCATGGGAAAAGTGAGGATGTGGGTTCTGTAGGACGGTCAGCTTAGAATTTGTGGTGTGAGTTGTGAGTAGTACTCTGTCCGTCTTATGAAACCCAGTTGACAGGTCACACACTGTAGTCCTAGTCCAAAGAACCAATGGGAGAAAGGTAACACGAAAATGCTTTCTCTTGACGAGATGGAATGGCCGGGATCGGTCACCATAAGACCTGAGGTCGGATCGAATTGGACTTTCTTCGGGTTGACTTTCACCATAGCGATCATGCAATTCGAGACTTTCTTGCGAGGGGAAATGTGACCAAGAAAGTTAGAAGAAACATGAAACCGCTTTGAACTTTTTACTTAAGTTTAGTGTTTTCCTTCGTTTTCCCTTTCTCTAACTTGTAAACCACACCATGGCCCTGGAGCACCACACTCCTCACGCCGTTTGGCTTATAATAAGTGCATTACTTAGTTAAGTCTAAAGTCATAGCCCGAATCTGTTGAAAATAGTACGTTATGGCATAGCAGTTAGACAATAAGAAATGAAGTTGGTATGGTAGGTAGTCAAAATACTGCATAGAGAAAATAAGTTTGGGCGATATGTACTGTAGAAAACCGCAATGAACTCCACTTACTCATGCAAGCGGCGAATTAATAAAATTTTCTCGTGTCGCTCCCATTTAACTGAAAATAAGTCGTGGGTTGGTCGGTCGTGGTTGAAAGACTACGACCGACCCAGAACCACTAACGAACCAAGGCACATGATTAAAGAAAGAAAGATTTCGTCCTGGAAATTATCAAATGAAACCAAACCAAACCAAATGGAAATGGAAAGCAAACAAATGGCGTCAGAGAAAGAGAAATACGTCGGGCTTGGATTTGCCGGGCATGAAAGGATTTACAGGAAACAGAAAAACCCCTTTCGGGTCAGATTTTAGATTTTAGATTTGGGAATTGGGCTCTTATTCTATGTAGTCTTAGTTTGGAAATATGCAAATGAGTGGCAAGTGACATTTATGGCGACCTGCCCACACTTTTAGTCCAAAGAGATTAAATCGTTCGTTGGATCGTTTCAGTTTTTGGTTAAAATTAGTAGCTTTGTTTTCCTCGTCCGTGAAAATGAGGACTGTAATTGCGAGAACGAGATTTCGATAGCGTGACGACAATTAGGTCCAGATTGTGCAGACATTTTACGTTTTTTTCTTAATGAACTTCTTATCTTGGATTTTTTTTTAGTACCTGGTGATTTTTAAGGAATATTTCCATGGTTGTGTACCTCGTGGAATTTTTTTTTTATGATTTCAACGAATTTCTCAGAATTTGCTAATCTTGCAACGTGAAAAAACTTTAGAATTTAAAGTTTAAAATGCACCACATGAATCAATATTGATTCTGATTCGAAGAATGTCGAATCCAGCTAAAGCCGGAATTGGATTCGTGATAATCACTAATTCTAGCATATCCACAGTGTGTGGGTCGTAGGTAATTTTATTATATTTAGTCCCTCACAGTGTAGCATTTGATTCTTAGAATACTCTCTGCACAGAATTAAGTACCAAGTGTCATGTTTCCATTTTTAAACGTCTTGTCGTGATTTTGAGTAAGTACGGTTTAATCGAATCGAGGATACATTACCTTTCAAGCTAACGTCGATATGACTATGACCGTGATGCCTGGAAACTTGGGCTACTTCACACGTGACCATGCATAATGAATTAATGGTTCTTTTTAAAAAAAAAATAGAACTCGGTAAGAGTTTCACTTATTTCACATGGCCTGATGTGGTTTTGCTATTACTGCTCTGCTGTGGTGAAGAATTATCATCAGGTTAGCTTACGTGATGGTCGGTCCAAAAATGTGTGCTTATTTTTATCAAACTTTACGTTAGTTGCTTTTCCAACTAATGGCATCTGTACTTAAGTTTGGATAGGATAGGTAGGAAGCACTTAAAAAAAATACTACGCAGTACACAACTACCACGTGTATATTCTTATTCTTGGACAAGTATCAGACTAATTCACCATAATTTTTA
Organism: Protaphorura glebata; assembly: GCA_034694305.1. Taxonomy (NCBI): domain Eukaryota; kingdom Metazoa; phylum Arthropoda; class Collembola; order Poduromorpha; family Onychiuridae; genus Protaphorura; species Protaphorura glebata. Next base: position 27,534 of record JAQFYE010000458.1, read on the forward strand.
CCATGAAGAAATAAACTAGGTTGTAATGTAAGTTCCAAGCACTTTTGACTTGACTTGTCTTGTCCTCTTCAAGAGTCTCTTTAATCTTCGTCTTGAAACCTATTATTATGCCCACCTCATTTTGGTTTTGAGAGTTTCCTTTTTATGTGTCTGTCTCGTCAGTAGTTTTTTAGATTATTACTTACTTCATGGATATATTGCATCCGTTCTTTCGCGTTAGGAAGTTATTACTCCTGCTCACCAATTGTCTCCACCCACATTTCTCTCTGGTTACTGACTACATTTTATTAGCAAGGGTAAATGTCTAAAACAATGGAAAAATAGACATGTTTAGGTTCCAATTTAATGCGAAGAATTATTATATGTAATTTCCTGTCGTATTTTTCTTCAAAACTTTAAAGTTTGCGTGACATTATTTAGACACTGTTCAATGCAACAAAGATGTTTAGGAGAAATGACGCATGTAGTTGGACATATAATGTGAAATAGAGGGATTCCGTGACAACTTTACTTTCTGGGTTCAGAACAGCTAAATCATATGTTGTTTGTCGCCTATATATAACCGTAAGTGATACGGCCACTTAGGGTGAACCACGAGTGACACTGTCACATGCGGGGAGCGAAAGAACCATGAGTCACAATGCTGTTTGCGGTCCAAAGTATCACGAGCGAGACTTTCACTAGCTATCGAAAGAGCCTTGAGTGACACTGCCACCTACTATATACAGCAACGCGAATAATTTTGTCGTTCATTTGAGAAGCTTGAGAAATTATAAGTTAGCGATGAAATAGTACTGAAAATAGATGTAATTACTCCACAATTGTGCGTTTGTTCGTATGCGTAAACGTAGGGCAGAAATAGGGTGAACAAACTTGAAGATTTGATGAACTTTAGAATTTTCGAAACTCAGCTTGACTCGACATGACAACTTTCAATATCCTACACGCTCTGCTCTTATTATTAAAGTCATTGAATTGGAAGATATAGGACAGGACGCCCACGCAATATTGAATGAGATTTGTCCTTCTAGCCGTAAAGTTCATAAACTTGACTGAAAACTTTTGGAGGATTCTAAAATTGAATTTTGGGAAATGAGGTTAAGGTGTGGTGCGTGGTATCTGGTGTAGAAGGGTTCGTTCATTTGGTTAGCAGTCGTACGACATGAACTTGTCCAAAAACTCCATGTTCCTTCTAAAGTTAGTTTTTCTTTGACTGTGCGTTAATGACGTGAGTGATCTTGAAGTGAAGGAATTCCTCAACTTGAAATTTTTCTCATCTCTCCAGGAGGACAAGGACGAAGACGAGGAAAAGTTTTTTTGGCAGATTACTATTTGCTGGTGAGGTCCTAATTTGGGTTCATGAGTAGTGGAGATGGTTCTGGAATGTGCGTTTAGTGCGTATGTCGTCTTTGGCGACATAATTTAAGTAAAAGAAGTTCTTTGGTGGTTTCTAACATTACTCAACATGGTGAGAAGTTGGTGTTAAATGGCGCAAATGTAAACAGGAGCAGTCATAGTCATAGTCAGAGTTGAACTTCCCAGTGATAATCAGAAACTACTTCTTGGACTGAATTGCTCAGGAAAAGGGTTAGGTAATTCAATCCTGTAGTGGTGGTAGTCGTCCTAGTAGTTTTTCAAAGAGATTTGGGAATGGCAAAAATTTGTTTCTAATGAGTGACGCCATGGAGGATAATTTATCACGGCTCCCTACACTTGTCTCCTCATTTCTATTCCCAACAGAGACGACTACGACGAGGCAAAAGAAGAACATCATCATCATCCTCCTTAAGGGGCAAATACGCTGCCAGATATCCACTACATACTACATAGTACGGCATTACAACCTTTTTTTAAATGACTTAGGAACTCTCTTACAAGGGATGATATTTGGTCGTAGAATCAGTTAGCCTTACCAGGGTGACATTTCCTAAGCCAATCGAATCCGATTTAGATATGTATTCCAAAAAGAAAAGCTGGCAGCGAAAGTGAAAGTCACTATACGCATCGTACATGCCCATATGTGTATTTCTTGCGGCCAAACGGTTAGACTTTGGGGGGTAGGACCTCCACAAAAGTTGTTCAGAAAGCCAAAGGCTACCACATATCAAAAATGCAGCCAATTCCAACAGCGTACATTTTCCCATGAGGTGTGTGTCCTTTTCTTTAATGTACTGATGAGTACAACCCTTGAAATGACAAACCGGAAAGGGATTTTGGATTCTTGACAGAGATTTTACATGCGACGACTATCCCTTGTTTCAATAAAAAAAAAGTCCCATTGAGTTTCTTAGATTTTGTATGCATTCCTACTCAACATTAAATAATGCACTATGCACTACTTTTGAATCTGAATCATTCCCCATCTGTTCAACCACTCACTCACTCCATTTCTCTCCCGTTCTTCGGTTCATTTCACTTGACTTGTTGATGTGACATGATTATCTTTACTAGTCGTAGTCGTAGTGTGCTAAGATTCTAGTTCTAGCTTTTGGGAACTAGTCAATGTAATGTGAATGACTCCAACAGGGCTTGAGTTAATATAGGTCTTGCTACAACAGTTTTATGAATAACAACATAAAATACACACCTCAAAAATATGTGATAAGTTGACTTGACATGTCCTCCGGCCCCGCCATTTCATCACTCGATTAACATTCATACCCCGCAATAAAATCAGAGCAGTTGGGCTGGATTTCAAATTAAATCATAGGAATAATATCCTAATCCCAATCACTCACGACATGTTTTACTACAGGCTTCCCAAATCTGTCCAAATCATACCAGGAGGAAATTCTAGTTCCTCAGTTACACTGTAGGGAAGAATAATTTTGCTCAAGTCTAAGATTTATTCAACTTATAAAATATTAAAAATTGTATTTAAGAATTAGGAGGGTTGTAAGCTGGACGGTAAGCCGAATGCCTGGGCGGTAAGCTAAAAGCCCAGGCAGTCAGCTGAAAGCGTTCGCAGTTAGCTGAAAGCGTAGGCAGTTGGCTGTACTAGACGGAGGCAGTTAGCTGAAAACGTAGGCAGTTAGCTGAAAGCGTGGGCAGTTAGCTAAACGACCGGGCTGTTTCTGTTAGAGGTAGATGTAATCGTATTGACGATTCTGTATCGGTAAATTACTGGAGTTCAATTTCTGGACAATCTGAAAACAGTGTCTGGTCAAGTGCAGTTTTATATTAATCCATGGTATTATTCGACGACGACGACGGGACCTGGATATGTATAATAATGAAATTGAAAATGGGCTCTTGCTATTGAGTAATACAAATGCATTATGCAATATTATATTAAGATATACATTGCATGTCACCTATATATTTCCAAATACAAATATGTGTATAACATGTACATATTACCATTACACCACATGTCAGAGTGACCGAGATAAGGAAAATGTCTCGTTTCATTTCCACTTCAATATAAAGAAAGAAAGCAAATAATATTAAGGGTGTATCTGTCCTGTCATGTCGTCATCTGGCAGGGAAATCTATATGAAAATGAAAAATACGAACGAATGATGAACGAAAAGTAATGTCCGAGCAGGACAAGAAATCGGACACTTATTATATATTGATCTGGTGCATTAGGAAGAGCTATGGGTTGGGCGTACCGGCTGACTGTCATTGTCATGCAGGGTGTATTTGTGTACTATATACGTATGTATGTGTCTGTATGTACTTGATTGGTGAGATTAAATATTTATCTTCATACAATGAACCGAAAGAGACCTTTGTGAAATTAGTCATGTCGTGTGAGTAGTCCATGTCCTAGAGATTTACCTTAAGCTCTAGCTTATGTCATGGGACCGGGACTAGGACTGGGGCAGAAGGGTTAATCCATAATACTCTAATGTTCCTTCCATCATTAAGTGTCCCGTATTTTATTTGATGTATTATTTTTAGCCATTGTTTAGCACAACCAACCATATATTATTAAGCATTGCAAAAGCTCCGACTCATTGGAATTAGGAATTGGATTCATGGTAACGTACGGGATTCACGGTGTAGAAAAAAAACCGTGATTTAGTACTTGGGATATAATTCACTCACATTTACATCAAGTTGAGATTTAGATTGAGGGGTGGAGTAGTTGGACAGAATATTGGATCGTACTCTGAGCTTAGCCAGAAATGAGAGCGCTCCGCTTTTCAATCTATAATAATAGACTAGGAATAGCAATCCGAAATAAATTAGCCAAGGTTATACGGAGATTGAAATCCCAGGCTTTTATTATTATTGTACACACACAAAGTGTGAGAAAGAGGAATTATTTTGACAAGGACTATTATTTGGATGTATCTGCAAAATTAGGATTGAAATATTTGTACGTACGTATTAGTTTTTAAGCTCGATTTTGTTTTTACACTGAAATAGTATCCCTTGTAAGAATTTTAACCTCTACCTAATGTAGTATTTGAAACAATGTGACATTGTTTGGTCGAAAAGCCATAGGTAGTAGAAAATGACGTGCAAATAGTTGGACAATGTGTACATCTTGAGCGGACATGTCCATGCATATTAGATGGGTTGGACGGGCAGTGTCTGTAATAGTAATAGCTCAGCAGCGGATGGTATTACTATTACTATTACTTTTTTTTTTTCGTAGAGGTGTTTTTTGACGGGTTATTTTATTAGCCGAGAGGAAGTTGAGAATAAAAATGACTGGCAAAATTTGTTTCTCGCCGTCGTCGTCGTCGTCGACTATCTACTTTGCAAACTAATTCTATGTAAGTGCACATATGCATTCATGTGTGCAGCAGGGGAGTGCGAGTGACGGTGGAGCTATTAAATTAATGCAATTGTTCGTTGCGAATAATGCCTGTGGGTTCCTTTTGTATAATGTGTTCTAAGATGTGGTTTTTCTAAATCTGACGACTCTGTCTCCAACCTTACGAATCAACTTATCTTTTATGGCCGCCGGAATGCAATGTAATGCTTACTCAGATTTTTGCATCCATGCAAACATACTCTCTAATAAAATATATTATATTACTTTGTTTTGTAATGCAATCTGACTGCGAGCTCAATTAATGAGTCAGGTAATGAAAATATTGCCTAAAATTGTAGTATTTCTGCATATATGAAGCTCTTGTTCAAATATTAAGCTATTTTGAACTACAAATGGGCACATCAGTTTAAATTTTTGGTATTTATGCTTAGGAAATTTGTTTACCGTTCAAAATTGTGATAATTTTGGCCATACCACTTGAAAGTTTGAATTTAGTTTTTACGCCAGTCTGATATTTGCACTCGAAATGAGCACTATGTGAGGTCCGCGTCGAAATGTACAGGTGAAGTGATACTCGAAATTATCACAATGTCGAAGTACATAAAATGTCCGGTGCCTGAACTAAATAAAAAATGAACTCTTGCCTAACACTATTGTGAATGTAGTGTATTAGGACGGAAGGACGGACGGACGGGAAAAATAAATGCTTGTCAAAAAAATCCTTGAGATAAAATAAAACAATTTTAACATTACTAACTTGTTTTGTACATTCTACGGTTGTATTTGCATTTGTGGAGAGAAATGACAAGTTTTCGACATTGTATTTATACAACCGGATATGTTTACAATCCATTTAATCCCACTTGTGTTCTTTTCCCCCTTTTGTTTTTAACGATCGTAATAAAATATGCGTGCAGTCATGCTTGCAATAACACAGTTTGTGTAAAATGTAGCCAAGCCAAGCCAAGCTATGAAGCTAAGCTAAAATCAACTTTGCCCCTTTGCCTTTGCCTTTTGCCTACCTGGCAAAGAATTATCATGAACAGAAACAAGTGAACTGCTTTGTTCCACTAGACATACCATCATGTGTACACACTATTAATGAGCAGCTTGAAAAAAAAACCATGGGTGAAGGCGGATGAAGAGAAGAACAATTGAAATTGTAGGTGCACAAGGCTATGACATGGCTAAGAAAAATCATTCCGAGTTATTTTATTTGTTCAACTTTTATTCATTCAAGCCCAGGAAATGAGACAGAGGGGAGAGGTTGGCTGTTGTTTTTTGCGAATGACAAAATTTTATGGAGCTGTGGTTTTATTTAAATATGGAATTATGGAACCGGATAGCAAAATATATACAGAAATGGGACCATAGAGTGAATTACGGGACCATAAGATTGAATTATAGGACCACAGATTGAATTATAGAACCATAGAGTGAATTATAGGACCATAGATTGAATTATAGGACCGTAGAGCAAAATTGTAAACACGAATTGCCGATCCGGCTTAAAATCTATCTTAAATACTCGTAGATTGAGTTCAGGAGGTTGCGCACGCGTACATACTCAGCAGGGAACATGCAATTTTATGAAATTATAATTTCTTACTTAACTTAATGGTAATTTGAGTCGTTGGTTAAAGAATGAGAATGTTTGATGCGTCCGCTGAGTTCATAGTGTTCGTTCATTCTTTTACGGCTTGAAGCTAATGCTAAGATCCTCACTTAATCACATCGGGACGTTAAGGTTTTTGGGTAGACATAGTATGTAGTATGTAAGTAGTGGCGGATAAGAAAAAGATTAACGGTAGTAATTATGCTTGAGAATGAATGCGAAGTATTCACGCAATCTGTGGAAAAGATGCTTTAGTGCGTGTGCTGTGACGTGATAAGAAATAAGAAAAGAAAAAAAAAGTAGACATTAAGGAAGAACTCCAAATTAGCCTTTACATCCATGCATTACCACATGGGACATCCTTACTACTGTTAATTCAACTTAACTGAATTTGTAAGAAAAGGTGAATAAGCCGTAGATAATTTAATGTTAATGTTAATACAAAATACACGGAGTACAGTATCCAGTGGTCATGTATTTTTTTTTATTGGTTGCTCAAAACAAGAATTTTATTATTTACTGCTAATCATTGAGGTTTCACACAATTAGTATAAGTGGAGGATGGATGGGTCTGGTTTGGTTTGGTCTGGTCTTCTTCATTTTTGCCGAAAATTTTATAACCCCTTAAAAATTTGCTACCCGCAGAGCTACTACGTACTACATTGTTCTTTAATATTATTTCTTTTCCATGATTTTAATGGTTTTTTTGCACAGATTAATTTCCTCAACCATTCGTTCCACGTCGTCGTCGTGTCGTGATATGTTTCTAATTTCTAGTACCTGTTTACGACGTAGTTTTTTAAGGGTGCTGTGTTGCACATAGTACTGCACGGTGTTTTCAGAGTGGGCAGTACAACTGCGTAAAACTTTTTAGTACCATTGACATGACAATGGGATTTTGTTATAAGCAGGGATATAAATTCTCTGAACATGATAAAGTTTAAACATGTACATAGATAGTTTGTAAATAAGGAAAGTTTGCATGAGTATTTGCATTAGGAAGGAAGTCATTGTGTTTACACTCCACCACTGTGAAGGAGTCATGTCATTTTTATTATCGTACAGATTACGATGCACTAACAATAGATATGAATTTCAGTTTTATTTTTAAGATAATTCGCAATAACAAGGTGGTCTAGGCGCACATGGTTTTCTGGAGTCATGGGTGTGCATAATATGGAGCATTAGAGCTTCGATTGCGTAGCCATCTTGATTTTTTTTCAGCAATTTTTTTTCTGAACTTAATAATTCTGGCCGGTCTAGCATATTTCTACTAACTGCGATATTGTGAGATTAATCGCTGATTAAGTTGTTTCGTTTTATGACAAAACCTGTACCGGGCGCCCACCGACAGTGAGGAGATGTTTGGTAGGCAAACAGCCCTTTGAAAAAATTTAAATTACACGGGTGACTGCCTCTTGAAAATCGGCGGTTGGACAGGTTTCACAGTCTGAAATGTAACAATTTATCAAAAATGAGGAAGTCCAAGTCCAAAGTCGCATACTTTCAAAGGCAAAGCCTGTTTTGTTTTGTTGTTTGACAATCAATCATTTGCCGGGGATGGAGAAAGTGAACTCCACCCCCATCATGCATGTGTCAACGATTGTGGTCATTTGTGTAAGTACGACGCGCTGCGACGTAATTCTTTGGTGCCTTGGTTCCTATAAATCCCATTAGTTTCACTCCGCAATGACTCCTCAACTGTCAAACCAGCAACACATTTAAAGAGATAAGAGTGAGGGTTTTAAATGTTTTACATGATTTTTGGGCTGACTGGATTTTAAATGTGTGTTGTGTAGTAGTAAGTTGTGGTAGTAAACTTGATGTCCTCGAGCTTTTCAGTCGTCGTCGTTCGTACTGGATTCATGATAAAGATGAAATTACGTCGTTCTAATGCTCTTTCAGTCATCAGCCATGCACGCACCGTCCACATTAGACAAAAAGATAGGGATTCCATATACATATGAGCATGAGACTCACTCATATTCACAAGGAACGTATATCAGGGTATCATGTGTAACGGTAAAGACTCCCCTCTGGGGTATCTATACCTCTAGGTTCTTTGTTCCCTAAGGAATTGACCTGGTTTCAC